>JAAVTZ010000886.1:0-76898 GCA_014898835.1 Fusarium lateritium | reverse complement strand
GTATTAATATAATTATGGTATAGCTTAGAAGAATAATAAGTCAAAGGGTAACTTAGGGGGCTATATATTTATATAAAAGTTAATTAAAGGTTTTAGGGGAATTTATAAGGTTCGAGGGAGGAGTTATAGGTTAAAAATATATAAGGTTTATGATATATGATAATTTGAACACGATAGGGTTTGCGTTCTTTTATTGCAGCCGCTCGGATCGGAGCAGACAAGAAACCCCCTTCATTCTCCGAAGCTACATCCGGCAGCTGAGCGAGGTACCGCGTCATTCCAAGAGTGTCCATAAGGCTGCGATCGGTCTCTACCAGGACAGCAAGAAAATCCAAACTGATCTGACCATCGAAAAGTGCAGAAGCACATTGCTGGATATGACCAATAGTTACCCACGAACCATTTTGGTCCTTGACGCCTTGGATGAGTGCGACGAAACAACCAAAAAAGACCTTGCCAAGCTGTTTCAGGACCTGATAGAGAATAGCAAGAGTCTATTGAAAGTGTTCATTGCCAGCCGCAAGGAGCCCGACATTGAAGAGTATTTGGACGCATTGCGGAGTCCTCGCATGCTGGTTTCTATCAACGCTTCGGATAATAGTGGCGATATTGAAAAGTTTGTGACCGATGAGATCGCCAGGTTCACTGTGAACTGGCAATACATCCATGATAACACCAAAGTATTGGTTAAAACAGCCCTCGTGGAAAAAGGCGACGGGATGTAAGTATTCTCATTGCATCATGCAAAAACGAGGCTAATTGAGGGATCATAGGTTTAGGTGGACATACCTTCAATGGGAACAGCTCAAGAAGTGTCGTATAGACATAAAAGTACGTCGGAGGCTTAACAAAATCCAGAAACTTCCCAAGACACTATCAGCGGCGTATGATGAGCTCTACGATCAATACGAACCCGACGACTTCCAACTTGTAATACTGCAGAGGGCTGTAAGATGGGTCATGTGTGCCCGTAAACCATTGGGTAGCAGTGCACTACTCTCAGCCATCAGGGCCGAGAGCGAAAAGATGGATGGAGAAAAAGCGGTGGGCAAGGAAGATCTTACCGAGCACACTTTGGAGTGGGTTTGCCAGCACTTGATAGTCAAGGACTCGGCCCTTGGAGTTTGGAAATTCCCGCATGCGTCAGTTGCTGAATACTTCAAAGACAAAGAAGAGCCATGGGTCAAAGATGCGCCAGCCGAGATAGCGATGTTCCTGATCAACTGCTTGATCGATTGTTGTGCGGCTTGCCCGTCCGTATGGCCACCCCCAGCGATAATGAAACGATGCGAGCGCGGCGTGACAGCTTTCGTTAGAGATTCGGACATGGAGGCGTGGATTGAGACTGGAGGCGTAGACCCTCATGCAATTTCAGATCCTCGACATCCGCTTCAAAAGTACACCCAGGAAGAGTGGCTCAACCACATGAGGAACATTTCGGATCAAGATTCTAAGATTACAAATGTGGTCCAAACTTTGAAACGATTCCTGGGTGAGAAAGGTCCTCAAAAGCCCTCTAAAGAATATCAGGTGTTTTGCACGTACATTGTACCTGGCCGGTGGAGTTATTATGATAATGTCTCTTCACGCATCCAACCACCAAAGAATGCGACTTTTGGTATTATTGCAATGGGACTATATCGTCTACTGAGTGGTTGGTGGGACCAAGACCTCGACCCTTCGCAAGTCAATTGTGTCGGGCAAGATTTGCTGGCAATGGCCGTCGAGTATGGGCACAAAGACATCTGTGAGGATCTTGCCAATCGAGATTTCAACATTAACGGATGTGTTGATAGTCTATGTTCGAGCCCGCTGGGTATGACCATCTTCAAAGGACAAATTGAAATCATGAGGTTGTTACTGGCAAAAGGCGCGAACCCAAATCTTTCCCTGAAAACTCACAGGCATCTTCATTCGGCGGCAGCTCATACATTTCTTTGTTGGGCAAAGCATTCAGGGGAAGAATATGTCAAAGTTCTCTTAGAATTCGGGGCGGATCCCAACGTTCAATGTGGAAGTGACTGTATCTATGGCTGTGTATTATTGGCGGCCGCTCATGATGGCAAAGTCAGTACCGTGGAAGCCCTCATTCGAAACGGAGCAGAAATAAACCCAACGCTTGCCAATCCTCATATCGGTACTCCGTTGGTAGCTGCTGTGAGACAAAGGCATTTCGAGTGTGCTTATCTTCTCGTGGAGCATGGCGCTGATGTCAATACCCCTTTCCAAGACAGATATCATGGCAGCATCTTGGCAGCTACCGTGGGCAATGGAAATGTTGATCTTACCCGGCTTCTCATAGAGCATGGCGCCGATGTCCATGTCCATCTGAAAACCGGAGATTATGGTAGCATGTTGGCTGCTGCAGCTCTTGGGAAAGACTCCACCCTCGCTATGGTTAAATATCTTATCGAGGAAGCACACACAGAGCTGGAGCAGCTGACATGGAAGCCACCGCCGGGCGCCCGTCATCCAACCGATCTGGACCTATTGGGCGGAGCACTCTTTTACCTTGGGAATAAAAGATCCATCAATTTGAACAGAGCAGAGAAAGCAGAATATTTCATCAACGAGCGACAGGTTGAGGCCCGGGTGCTTGTTGACATCGGCCTCTTGGACCAAGCTGAAGTGATTAATAACACACTGGTAGTTAGTGGACTGGATGAACCCAAGGTTATTATGCTAAAGAGGTGAGAAAAAAGGGTATTCCCGCCAAAGGCTCAAGTAAGGCATTTACACCTCACCTAGGCCCTGAGCACATTGAAGAAGAATTAATGCTACGATTAAAGATGATCTGATATAAATATATGGAGTCGAATAACTAAAGAGGGAGGTTTACTTTACCCTTCCGGAGGATATGGGCCAGCTTAGTGTCGTGGGCCTTAAGACTCGTCAGCTAAGCTGGGTGCCCGACGCAGCCCCCAAGAGGTCAATTTCACCCATTAGGTTCGCCCATATAGAGGTTTTTCTGGAACACTTTCACCGAAGAAAACACGCACATGAACCTCGACCGGCGAATAAATAAAACTCTGAACATTTCCACGGCGTGAATGCTCCTCCAGGTTGGCAAGCCTTCTAGTTGCTCTACATTTGCAATAATACCTTGACCTTGTATAGGAAATCCAAGCAAGCCTCAAGTTGCTTATTGAATAAGATCAATCTGCTTTGGTGTTGGATTACCCATTTAATACCGTTTTCTCACGCCAGCATCATGATATCAGCCGGCTCATCGTCTACCACATAGAATCATCCTTTCGCCTCATGAAGAGACAAACCATAGAATCGACCACCAAGAGTTTTTGCTGCTCAGTATTTGATTCCTCTTATGTCTAATCCAACTGGTAGAGCGGTTCAAGCTTGGCTGACTTCTGGAAGAATATGTGCCGGTTGATGAACCAGGGTAACCAATGCCGTACTTGGTACGCTGCGTGGCGTCTGGTCGGAACACCAAAGATGTAATCCAGCTCCTCTAGGGTCCGTTGTCTATGCCGTAACTGTCAGTTATAATACTTTAGAGGGTGAATCATTCACTTACTTGGTTTCTGGAATGAGGAAGAAAATGACCACAAATGCTACAACGTTCAGGCCTGCGTAAAAGCTGAAAGCGCCAGTCGGCCCTAGTTTGTCTAGAAGAGAAGGAAAGGTCAAGGTTAAAGCACTACCGACGGCGTTGTTGACGCAGATCGTAAAGGCAGAACCGATTTCTCGATGAGACAAGGGGAACGCTTCAGAGAAGTAGATGGATGGCAACGGTCCGATGCCTACCTCCAATTAATATCGGTTTGCTCCATAGGACCGGAACTTTACTTACCAGGGCCATACATGGCTGTAAAGAGATAAATAAAAAAAGCTATTAGTGGAACCCTGGCGCTCGAATTCTTGTCAATAAGAAAGCTGAATCCTGCAGCCAACAGACACCACGCCATGTTGGGGAAAGTAATGAGTAGCAAGTTTCGACGACCAAACGTGTCCATCATGTATACGGCTGGAAAGGCAAAGATGAACATAATCAGTCCAAAACCCATGGAGGCCAAAAGACAGTCTTTAGTCGAGTAGTTTGCCGCAGCAAAAATGGTAGACGAGTAAAACGACATGATATTGATGCCGCTGAATTGCTGTGAAATGACAATCCAGGATGAAGCCACCGTTGCTCGGCGGAGACGAGGAACACTAACGAGTTCCCACATTCGATGCATGAGAGTTTGTCCACCGAATGCATCCTTTTCTTCGATAATCTGGCGATGGGCGTAGTACAAATCGCGGGCGGCCATCATTTCGGTGTTGCGGATACGGCAAAAAGATTTGAATGATTCTTGATAGCGGCCCTTTTTGATCAACCAACGAGGTGATTCTGAGCGACTGTTAGCTATATCTCCTCAAATTTGATATTGAAGTTGATTGACAGATCTTACCAGGGCAGAACCAGACGCAAATCACCACCGGGATGGCGGGAGCAAACGCAGCAGCCAGCTGAAATCGCCAAGCGAGGTCTCCAATCCTATACCAGATAAGGTTGGAGCAGAAGCCGACAAAGATGCCAAAAGCTACCCATAGCTGAAAGCTCGTAACGATACCACCTCGAATGGATGCGGGTGCAACTTCAGCAGAGTAGACTGGAATAGTCGAGATCTTGATTCCCATTCCCAAGCCCATAAACAGACGACAGATCAAGAGTCCCCACCAGTTCTGCGTAAAGGCTTGTGCAAGTACAGGAAATATGCAGAACAGGCCAGTTAAGAAGATAGCGCCCCGACGACCGATCCAGTTGTTGATAGGATCGGCTGCCCATGCGCTGAGAAGGCCAAAGAGAGTAGGACCAGAGTTGATGACACCGACCAAAGTTGTGTTGTGCTCGATGCCAAACTCTTGAGGGAATGAGAGGTTTGCTCCGTTTGCTCCTGTGTTGTCCCAGCCTTGAACGGCAGAGCCGAGAGAGCAGAGGGCGATGCTGTAGTAGAGGCTGCGTGGGAGATGCCACTTGTGAGTAATCTCACGCCTGAGGAAATGCTTGTCGTCGTCGGTTAATTCCTCGATGGTCTCGTAAGCGTCTGGGCTCTGGGCAGCCAGTGCACCTCGGTAGAAAACGTCTATCTTGTCTTGAAAGCCATAGTCTTCACAAAAGGCGACAACTTGCGTTCGTAGATCGGCTCGTGAGATTCCGGCAAGGGGATTGCGAACTCTGTGGATATTTGTTAGAATGTTATTTCTGATAACATGTAAGAAGCATACTTCGCGTCCACATTCCGAGCAAAGTCCTCGGGGGTAACGTGGTCAATGTGCGCAACATCGTGCTTCACATCTTCGATGTCAGACTTGCAGTCCATAGCGGCGTCCGGGTTTCCCCTAATTCAATGATAATGTATTGATAATTCTTATCAAAGTTGAGCTGATAATACATGTCGTTTATGAGAACATGCGAGCCACTTTTATAGTTGTCGATCAGAGCATAAGTTTGCGGGGAAACCAGGTTCCCCAGAACTTGGTCGAAGGCGTCCCAAACTGCTCTAGGAAAGATGCCATATCCAACCCCGGATGGCATCAGCCGATAATCGGATCCAGTCTCCCGCATAGGATTTAGCGTCATGTGATGAGAAGGTTGGTCCAGGATTACCCCAGATTGTTTGCTTTTCCGAAAGTTAATCCCGAAGGTATCTCGGATATTATTGGTTGGGTAGCTTGATTGATCAGTTTGGTGTTGGGACTGGCACACGCAGGGCTTTGTCACACACAGGGCTATGCCACACGCAGGGCAAATGAGGGGGATGGTACACACAGGGCGATGGCACACGCAGGGCATGTTGGAACACGCAGGGAATCCGGCGCTATGATGTCAAACACTGAAAGGGAATCGGTATGAGTACCATTATAAGGCTATCTCTAGTCCACCCTTGAACATGGGCAGAAGCTAGCAGAGTAGCTACAATCAAGAATCTCATTCACAACAATCATCATACAGACTAAACTTTATCAATCATGGGAAGCGTTGGAACCCAATCTTGGCTCGACAAGCTCGAAGAGCAGTGTACGTTCTTCGCCGAAACGAAACATCAACATTCTAATTCTTATATCGCTAGTGAATGTCGATGTCGATTGGATGGCCCCGGAATGGATCAAGGGGATGTCATTCCATTTCCATGATCAGACCAGCAACCAATTGTGGGTTGATATCCAACTTGGCGATGAGTCAAACAAGGATCTGTTTGCGCAAACTGCCAAAGAGCTCAGGAACGAAGGATGGCTCGCCATCTACACCCGCATGGTAAACAACTCACAGCATCCGACGTCAAAATAAAATTGCTAACGGCGCCCTACAGGCTGTACTCATGTGTAAGAAGAACATTGATTCAATTCAAGGACGGGTTCTTCTCCAGACACTGCCCTCCAAGGCCTATGACACCCAAGTAACTCTTGACCATGCTCGGCTCTATGACCGCGAGTTTGCACGAGCTGGAATTCCTCGAGACCGATTCTGCATCAAGATCCCTTCCACCGGGCCAGCTCTAAACGCTGCCAAGATTCTTTCCGCAGAAGGCATTCCTACACTTGGAACAGCCTTGTTTAGTCTTGCTCAGGCCATCGCTTGTAGTCAGGCTGGAATGCTTTACATCAGTCCTTATTACAATGGTATGTTACACCAAAACAAAACATATATAATATGGCTAATGCACTAGTATAGAAACACGGGCTCATGATGAGCTGAACCTTTGGCCGGATGTTGCTGACCCTGCTTTGGATCATCCAAACTCTCCTCGAGTTCTTCAAATTCTTGAGACCTATAAGCGACTGTACAAAGAAACTGGAAAAGAACAACCCCTGCTGAAGAACGCCAGGTAAGAAATACAGCAACAAATACCACCGTACACACTAACCAGAATCTAGCTTCATCTCTCCTCAAGAGGCAATGGCCGCCGGAGAAATGGGATGCCACTCGGCTACAATCTCACACACTGTCCTCGAGAAACTTTCCAAGCTTCCATATGATGCTTCCAAGCAGCCAGGCGAAGGCCTCCCCAAGCCCGTCCATGTCTACAAGAACGCCAATCCGACTCCCGAGCGTCTCAAGAAACTTCTCTCTATCGATCCCTTGGCGGGACCTGACTGGGATGGCAAGTTGGCGAGCACTGACGTTGATTATCTCGCCAACGGTGGCGCTGAGCTTGACAAGGCGAACGAAGCTGATAATGCGACAAAGAGTCGTTTGGCGGATGCGCTGACGTTGTTTATTGGGGGTGAGGAGCGAAGCAAGGCCAAGGTGGAAGCTATGCTGGCTCAGATTTAGATCAATCTTGAAGAGATTCAGAAATTGAATAGGAAAGGAATATTTCCCGAAGAGCCTAAAAAGAATATTGTCGAAGTATCGGGCCTGTGTCGAAATCGATTGTTGATGTCATGGGAATAGTGAAATCGGTATCATCTGTGCGCCAGTCCGGCAAAGGAATAAAACTTCCAGTATCCGGTATCGAGTTGTATGGAATAATATAGTCTAGAGCGGAATCTGTAATCTGACTCTCTAGTTGGAGTGCTGTAAGCTGGTTGCCACTGGTTTCATTTAATGGATTTTGTGGTGGTATTATCGTGGCCTGATCAAGTTGGTTTGGCATAGGCTGGGCCTCTATGAATTCAACGGACTCCATTTGCGGGTCATGGATGGCGGTTGGCTGAGGCAGTTGTCCTGTGGATGAAACAATGGTACCTAGAGATTGAGGATGCTTGTTTCCCTCCATGGGATCCCAGTGAGCTGCCTGAATAGTGGCAGCGGAATCGATCGGGGGAGAGCAGGCTGGCAGATCTCGCTGATGCCCGCCTGATACATCTTGGTTGATGGCCATCGACCCCAAGTCCGGGCTACAGCTCGTATCACCCGAGAAGGTCTCTGATGAATCACCCCGGATCTTGCTCTCTAGTCTATCCAACTCTTCAAGATCCATTTGGGTGGCTGTAGGTTGGCATTCAGCGATGCCTGCTGTAGCTCGCCATGTGTTGACCTCAGCCAGCAGTTCATCACGCTCTTGAATGATAGTCCTAAAACTATCAATCAACCCGAGACATGTGGAGTGTTCGATCTTATGACGTGATATGCTCTCTTCCAGGACGTCGTGTTTGGAGAGCCTTGAGGGGTTCTTCCCGGCTAAAGCAGGTAGCTCTCGGGCCAGGTCCTACAGCAAGTGTCAGTTCAATTAAGCTACGGCAGGATGGGATCTGCGGAGAATGACTAACATTGAGTCTTTCTCTAAAGAGCTCTCGGCGCTTTTTCTCAAAGATCCGATGTGCGGCTCGGTCATCAGCCGTGAAATTCCGGATGCGTTTCTTATGTGGTGGTTTGGTAGAGGCATCCTTTGTGGCGGCGTCTGATTGACCAGACGCAAGTTCCGCTCGTGCAGCCGCCAGCATTTGTTTTTGGAGTTTTCTCAAGTCAGAAACAGGTGCTTCCCCTCTTATTGAGGATTTGCTGATGTTTTTTGAGGCTTCAAAGAGGGAACGCGTTGAGTCGGAGCCGTAATCGGATGTCGGGTTTGAGATGAAGCGAGCAAACAAGGTTCTCCACACATGATCGATCCATCCCCCTCATTCTGTTGGTGGTGCTAGCCAATCATAACACTCGTTGGAACTGCCAAGGATTGACCTGTGCAGGGCACGTCGGTGGGATAACTTTATCCTTGTGTGCTGGTCACGTTCACTAGCAATGGCCTCATGCTTGGAGTCTTGAAGAATAGGGAGGAGCAATTTGATACAACTGATTGGGTGACTAGCCAGCGATAATAATATGACACAACATAACAATCCCGCTCATAGGCCAGGCAAAACTGAAGATTTTTAGTAAGAAGTAGACTTGTTTAAGACTCTAGCTACTCTCAGAGCGTTTATATGTGATATACTCCATATTAAACTGTTAATTACTGCTTAGCTACCTTTTGTTATCTAGTTCATAGCTGCTAAGTTATTGATAACGCTTGTTTAGTACTTCTACAGCTGTTGTTCCAAATATCTTGGAAATAATAAAACATAAAAGTCTTATACTTGGTATGCTGCTTAATGTCTCCTTGGAATACCAAATACCGTACGGAGTAGATACTGTACTCGTGAAATTGAGCAGGACTAGCGAGGGGCTACTACAAGCTAGAGTCTAGTTCAGCAGTAATGATTAGCCAGATCTACTGAGAGGAGTCGGACTTATGTTTTCCCCTTCTATCTCATTCGTCATTACGGCAATTACCCCAACCCAATTTCTTACGCCACTCAACTAATCCTGCTCAATTTCACGAGTACTGGTATGCCACTCTTCTAACTGCATAGCCTGCGAAAGTAAATGATTATGCTGACTAACAGCGGCGACCTGGACTTCGGACCAATTCTCATACCGAGCGGACATTGTACAATCCTTTCGGAAATTCTGCAGTGCCGTTGGTCATGACCGATGACTAACTGCCAATCAGACTGGGTTGATGGAATAGCCACGGACTTTTGCGGCGGAACAACACAAAATTGTGGGTTTCAGATAACAATCGCGGACTTTTGACGGCGGATGAACATATCGAATGATTTGTCATAACATATCTTCCATAAATTGGTTAATTACATCATATATCAAAAGTTCATATATATATGGCAGCGCCTGATGACGTGAATAAGCAGACTTGAAATACAATTCATGCCTTGACGCAGAACATCATCATTATCAAACGAAATCCACCAAACCATGTCCAAGACAATCGTCGTTGTAGGAGCTACTGGAGCTCAGGTATGAGGATGAACAAAGCAAATGGAAGCCTTCTGACATGCATAGGGAGGATCCGTGGCTCGAACATTCCTACAGATTTCAGGATGGAATGTTCGCGGCATCACACGGAACCCTGAAGGAGAGGCTGCAAAGCGCCTCAAGTCCGAGGGTGTTGAAATGGTCCAAGGCGATTTGGACGACAAGGAATCCCTGGTTCGGGCATTCGAAGGTGCTCACGTTATCTTCTCCAATACAGATTTCTTCACGCATCTACAACAGGCAATGGCTCAACCAGACATAACCAAGGACCGCACGACACTCGAGTACTCCTATGATCGAGAAGTTGCTCAAGGCATTAACATCGCAGAGGCAGCAGCCGCCCCCTCGGTCATAAAGACCTTGGAGCGCTTCGTCATGTCGACACTCAGCCATGCCACCAAATGGAGTGGTGGCAAGTACACAAAGGTCTATCATTTCGACAGCAAAGCCGCAATGATCAAGGCCACCAACGAACGTTTCCCAGAGGTAGCAGCCAGAATGAGTACTGTCACCATCGGGCATTATGTCACAGTTTGGAAGCTCTTTGACAAGCTGGCCCCCAAGCTTCAGCCAGATGGTAGTTACCTAGTGTCCAGAAACACACCTTCGGATTTCAAGATGCCTTTCATCGTCACAGAGCGGGATACGGGTGGTTTTGTGAAGGCCTTGGTTGATCTGCCACCTAATAAACACATCCTGGGCGTATCGGAGGAAATGACATTTCCTAAGTGGGTGGAAATTTGGGGGCGTGTCAATGGCGTAAAGGCAGCGTACAAGGAAATTTCGCGAGACGAGTTGTTTGAAGGCGTCCCAGAGGAATTTGCTCACGAGATTGGAGACGGTTTTGATTATTTCCATGAGTTTGGTTTGTGTGGCGGGGATCCAGTAGTGTTGCGTCCAGACGAGCTTGGGGTTAAAATCTCGCTTACTTCAATGGAGGAGTATATCAGGAGTGAAGATTGGTCTACGGTTATTCAGTAATCTGGTTCAACTCGAGGATTCTTTATTCATATTTCCTAAATATATATATAAAATAACAGTGTTTCTAGTTTCAGGCGTTGTTTTAACAAACAACACAGTCCTGGCCACAAGCATTCCGGTAATAACGAATTCCAAGGTAAAGAAAGATAAGAACCATGACATACTCCATAAGTAAACACATCAGAGCAAAGGCGGCGGCCGATCCAAAAAATGAAGTCCACATTGTTGTTGGCTTATTAACGATAAAAGCGCAAGCCAATCCATAGGCGGTTCGCAACATGATTATAAGAATACTCGCAAGAAGGAGTCGAATGTCCTAATATCACGTCAGTGAAACGCTCTTGTCTACCAGAGTTGAACACGTACGAGACGCCTTTCTGGGGCTATGCGACGCTTCTGAGTATACAGATAGAACAGCTCTATAGTTATTACGGCGAGAATGACAGCAAGTGTGACATAGCCACCTTGTGCCAAATGTCTTGATATGTTGGCGTGTGCGTCAGAAACACTGATACCTCCGCTTACACAAAGAAGAACGGCAGCGGCGAGAAATGCAAAACGGACGATTTTGCCAGAAGAAAAAGGTCGCTTGTTCCCGTCGAAGCTCGATTTCACGCTACAGAATTAGCACAAACCACGTCGTTGCTAGTCATTTGCCGACTTACATCGTTCGAATGAACCCAACCATGCATATCATCAGCGGAACAAGACCAACGTTGAGCAGAATGGTAGTGGCAATGATAAACCCAAGGTTAGTGGAATGCAATTGTGGAATAATTGTTAATATTCCACCTGCGAGTCGAACTAGCGAGGAGTTATTATTAGCTATGATCGTGTCATATTCGTGGATCACTTACAAATGGAAAACGTAACGAGAGACTGAGAAGCAAGACGAAGCCCATGGTTCCAACTTCGGACGAGAATGAGGATTGAGATGGGTAGAATGGGGGTATAAAATACGACTTGCGCAATAGCAACTGAAACGTGTGGGTCAGGCATATTTGCAGACGGGATTAAGATGGGATTGAGTGGGTGGTAGAGTATGAAAGAGGATACAGATCGATCGCAGCTTGGAGGACGATCATTGTATTTATACTGCCTTGACCAAATGAGCCAACGTGTTCAAAATTGATGTGTGTTAAAAATCTCGTGCATTTTGACTTCCTAATTCTCCCTCAGCCCTACAGATTCCCCCGAAACCTTCGCCAGATTAACTTCCGTTCCAAACAGCACAACACAGCCCCCTGAGTCACACTTTAACTCATCATCAGTCGGCCCGGTATATCATCCACCACAACTCTATCAATGCCCTATTGTCATATACGAGAGGGAAGTTATGGATATAATTATGGGCTTGCAGATGGGCTTGGTCGCCGACAACGGTTCGAATTAACGTCGCCATCTTAACTTTGGTGTGATCTTTATTATTAAGCGAGATTGCCCCAAGGGAGGAAAAGCAGGCAGATCTACAGGCTTTCATATTCAGAAGAAGAAATCATATACGATACTAACTTTACTGCACTGTGGGTTATAATGCCGCCGAGATGAAAAAAAAAAAAAAAACCTGTATTCTTTGTTATTGTTGAAGCCGGCTTCTTTGCATTTAGAAGTTATAGAGCAAACCTTCAATCTTCAGATCGGATATCGGCATTTCAACTCAGCTCAGCCGCATCGTGACCCATTTCTCGCGCATTGATGCCAGAGATGGTTGAGTCTTGCCGAAAACCGCAGTAAATCATTGGTAAAACTGCGAAGCAATGGAGGTTTGACCCATCTACCCAGCTGGCTCCATGCTCGAAATAGGTACAACATCATTACGCCTCGCAGGACAACCCAACGTAAACCCTTTCACAAAATTTCGTTGTTTCTTGGTTACTGTTACTTACTTTAATAACTTGAGGCATACGCGCGTTGTGCATGATGTTGTTGAAAAGTCTGATGAAAAGGTTATTGTGATATCTGGCATTGAGCATGATGCCTTCTATTGAGTTTAAACCCCCGCTGTGTTATTCCTACTGGGCAGCCCTGATCTCGGCTTATAGGGTATATTACATTGAATAACTTGAAACCTGTTCCAGGCTTCTTATAAGCGAATCCGATTGCGAAAGCCCTTGTCTGCCATGGTGGGCGTGGCTGGGCGCTCCAAGGCATGCCATACATGCAGAGAACGGAGAATACGGGTAGCCCATCACTGTCCGTGTCTGTGGCTCTTATCATATGCTGACTGCAAAATGTCTATGATAGTGCGGAAGTGAGAAGCCCACTTGCAGCAACTGCCTCAAGTCTGGTCGTTCATGTGCAGGGTATCAGAAAAGGCAAGCTTTCATTCTATCGCACTACACAAAGACTACAACGCATGGCTCCGGCACACTTCAAACAGCCTACGAAACTGGAAATGCACCTCTTTTCTTATCTAGATACCAAGCAGTGAAGTACTTCTCTCATGCAAAGCATCATCGGGTTGTTGCAACAACGCGACTACCCAAGTTTGTCTCTACTCACAACACTACGAGAGATCAGTTTTTAGCCATCTTCATTGACGGTCAGCTCCCGTCGCCGATTCTCATTCAAGGCCAACTCAACGACCATCGCAAGTGGCTCCTCCGCTTACCCGAAATACCACTGCTGTCTCCGGCTCTCGAGCATGCTATCTTGACACTGAGTACTGCAACTATAGAAAAGAACGGCGGACTTGGTGACGGAGCTTATCGTAGCTTACCACTTTACACAAGAGGGCTTCGTGAATTACAGCGCGCCATCGATGATCCCGAGTTACGACTGCATGATCAGACCACTACTGCTTGTGTTCTACTAGGCATGTTCGAATTCTCCGAATGCCCAGGACGTACTGTAGGCGGCTACATGAAGCACTACCAGGGTGCCATGATCCTTCTGCAGCTTCGCGGCCCAGGGCAGCATATTGGTGGATTAGCCCATGATGTTTTCCAAGTTTTTCGAATGCATACTGTAAGCTCCCCGATCGCCTTTTCCGGTATTTAGTAACATTCTTGTAGGCATTTCAAGGCCTAGGCCAGGGAATACCAACGCTATTGGCACAATCTACTTGGATAGAAGAACCTTAGAGCTCGAAATCGAAGACCATGCACGATCTACTTCTCGACATATTCCTTCAAGTTCCTGGGCTTCTATCTGAGATCAAAACAAATCTTTCTCTGCAAAGTTGCCAGGAACTCTGCACCAACAGTTGTTAAATATTATCAGAGTGTTTAGAGCTCGATAAGAGATTGGAAGATTGGTTTAAAGCTTACCAATCTACTACACCAACTCTTTACTGGCCACAGTTATCAACCACAGCCAGTTTGACTGATTGCAGTGAATTGGGAAAGTTATATCCTGTATGCTTTCAGTTTGCGTCCTACCGTGTGGGCGAAACCATGTTACTGTACTGGACCGTGCAAGTTTTGCTATATGCGAGCGTTTGTCCCTTGCATTCAAGGATTTCTTCCCTCGAGCCAGAACTAGCCACCACTTCTTTTAAAGATAATGATCGATGGGTACACAGTACGGAGTACTTACGTTTCAAAACTATGCTAAAAGCGATACAGGGGTCAGGCTTTGTATCATGGCCAGATACGTCAGCTCGATGTATCTGCCAGTCGATGGAGTACTTCTTCAACCCAGAATTTCGTGGTATTGGTTTAGGAGTTGTTTTGCCACCTTTGACAGTCTTGAAAACTTGTCTCGACAGCTCTCCCAAAGATTATTCTCGAGAAGTGGTTTGGATTGACGAAATGATTGTCCGCATTCGAGATAACGGAACTGGCCTAGCAGGATGTATGTGATCAATATTTACGTCTGATAAGATGAAGAAAAATATTTGTCTTATAGTATCTTAGTACCTTCATACTATATAGGTCTGCTCAGATTTGGTTTGATCAGGTTATTGTTAAGAATTTACTGATTCCGAGTGAGATCTGCAGTGCAAGCATCGAAAGTCTATATTGGCTAGGTGCTACTCAAAAATTTCGTCGGTAATGCGCACAACATGCAAGTGCTTGAAATATTCAAGGTATGTGACAGGAAGAAGATGTCTATGCAGGTAGCTCGATGGTAACTCAAACATTACTGGGTTATTTTGTATGTTAGTGACCGATTTCTGTTAAGCTAACTTTCCATGAAATACAGCAGACCTGATGCGTACACACGATCACTCGACACGAGGGGCTCGAAATGAAGGTATCTACAAGGCATGAAGAGAGTAAATTCAGGAAGGCTTGGTGTTGTGGGCCCAAGACCCACCCGCCGAGCCGGGTGTGATTACATAAGCTATCTCAATGACCTCCCAAGAGGTCATCTTCACGTATCAAGACCCCAGAAAATTTGACCTCGTTTGAAGACTACCAACATGCTACTCCCCCCCGGATGGCTCCTATAGGGAGTCAGGCTGATACGCTGTTCATCATGCGTTTTTTCCGTCTTCCCTTATCCCGTCTACCGCACTTGTCGATGTGATGGTTGTGTGTTTTGATTTGATCAACTTCGCGACCACAACTACACCGATAAAGACCATGACCACTACAGTTATTTCTTCGTAAATGCTCGCGATGTTTATCCTTTCGTCCAGAAGAATATCCACAGCGGCAGACATACAAAGCAGGAAAATGGATGGTGTTCAAGTGCCGCTCCAGGGACCTCGGGACCTTGGAAGGCTCACAGGTCGCCCTTCCGCAATGGTACCGTCCTGATTGAGCATGGTATGAGACCAAGTGTGTGCTATTACGCATTAGAGTGAACTGATAAAATGGAACAGTGTTTATCCGTACCAGAGAGAATCTACGTCGTCAAATCGTCTTCCGCACAAGGGAAAGTCGCAGCTGAACTGGGACACTTCGGATGTAGGGCTTGACGTAGATGGTAGCGAAATCGTCTCGGTGCACCCACTGTACGCTAGCGAGCTGGGAGTGTGAGCCTTGCTACTTGGATAGGGGCACAACCAGACGGGGATGTCGCTGGCTTTTGCCAAGGAACAAAATGATGAACAGACGAATAACGTAAATCTTGCGTAGATAAACTCAAGCTTTCTTGAGCGGTGTTGAGTCTTAGAACACGGGGGTCGATGGTTGGCGGAGACTCATGGCACGATGGTTCCCCGCGGAATGCGCGGATTTGACATTCCGAGTTGGGGTCGACGCCATGCGTATGATCCCTGCTAAAGCCATAAAAGGGCCTGTTGTCATCCTTCTCTACGCTAGACAATGACACAGAACTGGGGTCAATGACCTGAACTGTCCAGCCATTGCAAATCGGCGATATCATTGCCGAAACTTTTGGGAAAATGATGGTGGGAATTGTGTATGAAAGACTGGTCCTCGTTTTCTTGAATGTGCGGGACGCCGAGATGATACTCGGCACGAGAAAGACCTTGAAAGTAAAATATCTGACGGTAAAAGATGAGTACAAAGTGTGGTATAATGAGTCTTTGATGCGGAGCGACACCGACTCGACGTGAGCCGAGCCAGCTGCCTTCGCGAGTTGCAAAGAACTGTGTTGGGAACAAGTCTCAGGATCTGGGGTGTGGGCTCGACTGGCAGTTAAATAACGGTCGGCGGAGAACGCCCTCCCGAAAGGTACATGTGGCTCAGACCAGGGCCATTATTTTGATTCGTTAGGCATAAGTTGTTTGTACAACCAATATTTACTTGAACCAGCTATGTGTCAGCCCAGGCCAGCTAAACGGGGCCATTTATCTGATTCGTCAACGATGTGAAGCAACGTTGTCCGATATCAGAACTCATTGCCAATAAGAAAATAGGCCCTAGGAAGGCTGACGGCCACGACTGATCCGTACGTTCATACAAGCTCCAATACAAAAAATGGCCCTGGTGGATGAGTGACGCTTCTGTTTACACCAACTCTCAAAAAGAAGGCTCTTGGAAGAGGGCTAGGAGAGACTGGTCAATGTAAAAAATGGCCCTTGGTTTGAGATGAGCAAAGCTTTCTACTCACTTCGTCGGGCACGAAGAGAACATCTCGTTCTTTCTACAAGATGGCTGCCAGGGAATTCTAGAGTGATGAAACATCCAAAGTGGTAAATATATAAACGGGCGTTCGTCGAAGGGAAAGAGTGTATCCAAGTCTTCTAATTTCAACTCAATTGCATCTTGTCTTTTTCCCTCGCCCGTCAAGAATCACATATCACACGAACCTGTTTAATGACCAAAGTCACTACTATGACCTCCACGTCCAGCACCGTTACTGCTGCAAAGGAGTCTAGCCATCCTTTCGCGTCATTGAACGTAACTTCTTCCGGAAATCAGGAACCGGGTGAGTGGGTTCATCCTCATGTCTTCAATAAGGCAGTGGTCTAACATTGACCTAGCCCAAGCTTCACCTATGTCACGTTGGGTTCACCAGAGCGGTAGAGACGAGCCGTGGCATTGCTTTACGGTTGAAGGTCAACATAGCCAAACTTACAACGTTTCGATAATTAGCAACAGTACGTGGAGTACACAAGCTGAGTCGGGGTCGGCTCGAGAATAGGAAGACCGTACCTTAGGTCCAATATTTGAGAAACAGACAGCAATAGAAAGTATGGTGTTCTTCATAACTAGCTTATTCTTTTCCTCAGGATCTAATAGCTTTGCTATTATTGACACTATCCTGTCCTCTATTTAGAGACGCCAAACATACTTATATAAAGTCTATAATTTGGGTTGAATAAATAGAGTTCAAGAGTAGCTAGCATGATTTAACGTATGGATTAGTAGTCGAACTTCTGCACATAGCTAGTAGGATTTTGCAATATCACATCTATACATATACCTCTCATTTAACAATTCTTTTTGAGAAGTGGCTTGGATCGACATAACGATCAGTCGAGATGTTGATAATGAACTCTGATTACCAAATATCGGAGTCTTTGTAAGCTGTCAAGAGCCACAGCGGTCGGTCTTTTCTTTCCTCTTCTCTCCGCACTGGCTTTGTGTGTATGTCTGACAAAATACCCTGGAGGCCCTTGCAACTGCTTTGGCACACCTTTTATTCCCATCAATTAGCAAAAGTATTTAGGTTTATCAGCTATGCCAAGCCAATATTCTTTCCAGCTGCTAGGGTCTCACTGCACGCCAAATTTTATGGTCATGACATTTCCCCATTGAGGGGTTTGAAATCAGGCTGTGACAAGAATCACAATCGTGTCAGCTCAAGCACATATGCTGTGCCAACCAACACACGCATCGGCTCGCATAGTATCCACATTCTTGCAGTTCAGCCGCTGCGGAAGGACCAAGGTTCACAGCCAAGAACCAATTGCCAACAGTGGCATTGTTGACAGAATGTGAGCTGTCGAAATCTTCCATCATCATGCTATCCCGTCACCGGGTTTGACAGTAAATCTTAGTCTCGCCAAGAGTCCTACATAATGCCGGTCCAAATTCTTGGCTGTTGGGCCGCGTCCCTCTGTTCTTTCCTATCAATCTTGCAGTAAATCCTAAACTTGCATTTCTCAGTCGTCATCTCTCAATTGTTTACGATTCTCGAAAACTTCGAAATCTCGTCATCATGGAGTCTCATGCGAATCCCGCTCGGGATGCTGAAACATCGTTGGAGATGCTCCCCAATACTAGGGAACAGGGAACCGACAAAGTCAGGGAGGCGAATACACCTGAACTTGATGACAATGTCAGCGTCGCTGAGTCCAATGGCTCGAGTGATAACAGCAACATTACCTTTGATGCTAATGGACAAACACCTCTGCATGAGTTGCTTTTGAAGATGGAAGAGAATCCCTCGGATGCATCCAAAAATGCCAAACTTCTAGAGATGCTCACCGACTTGACTGACAACGAAATCAATTCTACAAATGGAAGCGGAAAAACGCCTTTACACATTGCCGCTCGTGGCGGCCTTGAGATCGCGGTCAAAAAACTCCTGGAAAGAAACACTGAGCCCTCAATTTGTCGCAATGACAAAATGAAACGTCAACCCCTTCACTACGCTTGCCATAAAGGTCATCCAAGCATTGTCAAACTGTTACTGGAGAAAGGGGCGGACATGGAAGCCAAAATGTGGCGTGGCGGTCGTCCGATTCATGAAGCCTGTTGGAGCGGAGAAGTTGACGTCGTGAGCTTACTGCTTACGTGGAAGCCGTCTGCTAATCCCAATGCCCGCTCTAATGATGGATGGTCTCCTCTGATTGTGGCAGTTTACAATGAATATGAAGATATCGTTGAACGACTGCTGCACGAGTCAGACCTAGACTTGAGTGCTGTCGAAGAGGGCGATGGGTTTACTGCCCTCAATCTGGCCATTTCTCGTGGCAACGAGACCATCGTTGATGCTTTACTCAGGCGAGAAGAAGCTATCGATCTCCGAGACAATTCAGATTGGACGCCACTTTATACTGCCACGCAGGAACAGGAGCTGGGAATCATGGACAAGCTGCTGAAGTTCGAATCTGATGGCAAGGTGCGAAACTTGGAGACACCTGACCATCGGGGATTCACCCCCTTGCTATCGGCATGTGAGAACGGGTTCACAGAAGGCTTTGGACATCTGATCAGCGTTGGAGCGGACTGCAATGCTCAATCTAATTCGGGCTCAACGCCACTCATTGAAGCTAGCCGTGGGAATCACATGGAATTGGTTCAAGCCCTTCTCCAAAAGGAAAGGACAGTCGAGATCAATCTAGCAGATGCGAACGGGTGGACCGCATTGCATATAGCGTGTTGCGAAGGTCACTACGAGGTCGCTGATTTTCTGCTCAACGCTGGAGCGGACTGCAACACTCAATCCAGTTCAGGCTCAACACCACTCATCGAAGCCAGCCGTGGGAATAATATGGAATTGATTCAAGGCCTTCTTCGAGATAGGACGGCAGAAGATCTCAACTTAGCTGATGAGAATGGGCGGACTGCCTTGTATACAGCGAGCCACGAAGGTCACCATGAGGTGGTCCAATCCTTGATCAACGCTGGAGCGGATTGTAACGCTCAATCAGACTCAGGCTCGTCACCGCTTGTTGAGGCTAGCCGCGGGAACCATATGAGAACGATTGAGGCCCTCTTTCAGAGTAAAGAGCCGGTCAAGATCAACCTCACTGATCTGGACAAACAGACTGCACTGCATATAGCAAGCCACGAAGGTCACCATGCGGTCGCAGATTTCTTGATTGCCAAAGGAGCCGACATTGATCTCAAAAATAGCTCAGGTCAACAAGCTTTGCATTTAGCGAGCATGCAGAGCAAACCTCAAGTCGTTGAGCTGCTGCTTCGTCATGGCGCAAATGTCAACTCACTAGATGGATACTGCCACATCCCGCTGTATTACGCACTTCAAGCTGATGAAAGGGGTGATACTGTGGAGTCCATTATTAAGCATTATACTGAGTCAGATGAACAGAACAAGTATGAGGCTTTGATATGGGCTGCCGAAGAGTCCGAGAGACATGGTGTTGCGAAGTTGCTCTTATCAAAGGCTTCAGCGCCTCCCGAAGGAAAGAAACGGCGCAAACCAGGCAACTGGAGCGCCATCGAATGGGCAGCTTATAGAGCACTTCCAAGGGTTCTTGTGTTGCTGCTTCGTAGTTCTCCCCCTGACTCGACAACCCGTCAGATGGTAGAGTTTGCGGAACTTTTAAATGACGATGAGCAAAAGAGAGAGCCAGGTTCAGGATCAAAGGACAAGCACAACCGGCATAAGACTACCACAAAGGAAAAAGGCAGCAGAGAGAACCGCAACAAGCCCAAAACGACTGGCTTACAGCCTGGTGACCGTGAGCTCATCACAGATATTTTGCAAGATCCTTCGATCTTCCAAATAAATACAGACAGCAAAGTCATCAAGCCACCCGAAGTGAGTGACCTTGGAAGGAAGGCATCCGGTGACTATAACGCCACTATAGTTCAGATATACAAGGACCAGGGAAAGTCGGCTGCCATCCGTAGGTCCCGAACGGTGGAGAAGGTGGTATATGGTGAAGGACCGAGAAAGCTTATGAAGCAAGCAAATGAGAGCCTGAGAAACATCTTCGACAAGACATTTGAAGAGAAGAACGCCGGTATCGCTGAAGAAATGAATTACATCGACTCTGAGCCTAGGCTTGTCTGGATCCATCTGCCTTGGACAAATGTAAGTGCTACTATTATGGTAGATATCGTCTTGCTAACTCAGCCTAGATCACTTGGATGGATGTAAGAAGCCGTGATTTAATACTGAGTTGCGTAAGACGCTTAGACAAACTAACATGGCACACAGGATTTGTTGACAACTATTATGATAGAGGAGGAAAAGGGTGTTGCTGATTATAATCACGTTCGAGCTTTTTTCCGGGACAGCTGGGTCGAAGTTCCGGATCGAGAATCTCCCTTGCGAAGCATGAGACCTCGATTTGTAGAAAGGCCAGTGGATAAGAAGAAGAAAAACAAGATCAAGACTGGATACGAGAAAGGTCTGCAGAAGGCAGTCCCAGAGCAGAAGGGCGGAGAAGAAGAGAAGGGAGAGGGAGAGGGCAAGGGCAAAGAAAGGCATATGAACTCAGGTGGAAAAGGTGGTGCTGATATCGACAACAGCAGAAAAAGAGGACGCAAACCGGAAGCCGAGTTCCTGGCCGCATCAGCTATTTACGTGAGTGCTGAGCTAACGGTTCCCTTTTGCAGTTTCTAACTATAATATAGATGCCTTATTTATCTTTCTCCACTTACTGTGGAGAGGAACGAGACGACGTTACAACAAGCCGGCCTCACAAAAGCGAACCTCACAGAAACAAGCCTCATGATAATAAGCATGACAAGAAAAAGCATGACAAGAAAGAGTCTCCGGGCTACTATGAAGATGAGGGGGTCTTGAAGGAATGCAAAGAGGCCGAAGAGAGACACCAACAGTTACTAGATGGATACCCTGCATCCGCTGTTCACGGTTTTCCTACCCTTGATGAGTGGTACTACCAGTTTGCCACAGACGAAGACGATAGAGAATACCGAGCCAAAACTCAGGTTGTCACCAAAAGCTTGACATACGACGTGCCCATATCTGCTTTGTCTGCCGGCGTTGAGTGGTCCTACGAGTCTACGACATATGAAGAGCCCAGATCGAAGCCCCAAGACGACAGACAGAATCGGAACAGAAGTCAGGTTGTCACCAAGAGTTTGAATCCGAATGGAATCAAGACTGAACACTGGCGATTGCTCCGTGTCAACCAACTTTGGTTGTGGACAATAGGAAACAGTATGATATATACCAGAATGTTACTAGCGATCCAGGGAAACTGATTCATAAGTAGAATGGCTAATCACGGCCACAAACGATCCCATTGATGGAAGCAAGGATAGGCTCTGGGAAGGAGTTCTCAAAGATCTCGACAAGCTAGTAAAGATTGGAGGCAGCAATTCCCAGCCTGGTTCCCCGAGTGAGTTGAGTAGGCTGATCGTGGACCACTGCATTGGCTTTTATGAGAAAAGACCCAAGATAGTGCCAAGAAACGAACTCTCCGACAAAGTCGATACAGGCAAGAGGGAAACAATCTCGATCCGTCAGTTTTTCTCCAACTTCATCAACAAGCTCGTTCGTAGCCCTCTCTAGACCAAACAATCAACCGCTAACTAGTTCTCAGGGGAGACAGCAGACAGACTTAATCAACAAGTTTGCATCACAGTCGGCCACAACAGACAACACGAGCAACAAGGACGCTTTGACAGGGAGTGAAATGAGAAAAGCCAGCAAGAAGGCCGAAACCTTATCATGCGACATCAAAGACATTAGAGACGAGTTGAACATGCTGAGATCAATTGCCAACCATCAAAACACAGTTCAACAAGGACTTGCTAATAGTTCCCAGAACAGGGGGGAGGAAAATTTGACAGCTGAATATGTCTCCAAGGACATTGAAGAGATGGATAAAGTGGCAGCGCGAATTGAGTCGGCGGTGCGTCTTTCATGTAACAACTACTTCTTCTTATGTTGATAACTGACTGGGATAATGGCAGGTCGACACTGCTCGCTCCCTTCAACAGGGACAGGAATCAGTGAGACAGGGACGCATTTTCATGATTTTCACTGTAGTCACCATTCTATTCGTAAGGATTCCAGACTCTTTTTTCCGACTAGAACTAATATTGACCTCAGCTGCCTCTATCATTCTTGTCATCTCTGTTCGCCTTGGACGTGGCATCTTTTAGGCAAGCTCCTGGATGGGCATTTGCAATTATTTGTGAGTGCCGTTTCGAAACAAGAATATTACATGATGCTGACTACAGTCAACATAGTTGCCGTGTCCTTCACCGTCTCTTTGCCTCTGGCAGTGTATGCGTATTTGGAAGAAGTGACTCATTTGCTCTTAAAGGTTCGCGAGAAGACTGGACATATATGGAAAAGAATTGACAAGAGTAACGATCCCGCTGTGCTTGATAGCTTTACTTCTTCGCCCGCGAAATTGGGTGTAGGGTTTCAGCTCTCTACAACCAGCGGGGGAGTGATACATGCTTCAGGAATGAGCGGCGATGGCCTGAGGGGAGGTATCTTTGGCCGATTCAGACGAAAAAGGCAGCCATCAAAGGTTGAAGACCTTGCTTGATGACCCAGAGTCGGGAATCAAGGAATAGTCCTGACCCTCCAGTCTAATATATTATCATGGATGATAGCTTCAATTCTATTTAATTCCTACGAATATATGCATTGGCTGAATTTCCAGAAGCCCTCCCTCACGCCGACTTTCTCGCAGAAAAGTGAAGTACTATAATAGCAACAGCTAATATAATTTATAGTTAGAACCAACATATAAAACTCTTATCTAAGAGTCTTCCTGCTACCTTGCCAACCAGCTGTATACTTTTTAATCTCGAGATGGCCAAAAATGTGATTCACAAGTCGTTCCTAGATTAGTTGTTTAACGGCCTTCTTAGAAGACCCACTGTGGAGACTACCGTTATGCTGTTTAATTGGCTGATCAATAAATCCTCAACATGCCTTCGCATGGTTCAGTACCGGGGTCGTATAAGAGCCCGAGACACCGAGTTATCAGGTCATTGCGCGGCTGAGAATCCCAAATCTTCAAACCTTTGCCACATATCACAATCAAGTACTTGACGGAAATCATTCATCTATACTTCTTTGCCATTCTGTTATTGTGAAGTTGAATATCACCGACAATGAATATTGGCTCCACCCGCGTCCAGCAATTCCAAGACTCGCCGGACCATTCCGATGCCTCCGCGCCGAAACCTCAGCGAGTATTGGCGTGCAATCACTGCCAGCAACGCAAGATTAAATGCAATCGCGTATTTCCCTGCACCAACTGCATAAAGGTCTGCTTCCTGGTCTGATACAGTAAATCTTGAACTCACACATCTAGGCCAACGTCATCTGTGTCCCATCAACGCCTGCGCCAGCGCGCAAGAGAAGAGCGCCAAATGTTCTATTACAAGAGAGAATCAAAAAGCTTGAGGCTCTTCTGGAGCAGTATACTCAGGACTCACCTGGTCAAGCTTCCGACACTACTCCTCTGGCGCAAGATGCGTCGCAATTATCTGGTAGATCATCACCCGATGAGTCACCTCGCTTTTCGAACCAGAAGCTATCCGGCCCTGGAAAACTTGTAGTTCGAAATGGTGGCTACAAATTCCTGGATAGTTACATCTGGAGTACCATCCACGACAACGTCAGTTATTCCTTGTCTTCACAATATAGGACTAAACACTGACCGTGAAACTCAATAGCTTCTAGAAATGCGCCATATTCTTGATGCAGAGACCTCAGACGATGAGAATTGCTATTCTTGTGACTCCCCCGTCCCACACGAGGACGTGGATCTGCTTCTAGCTCAGACATCATCTCTGCGTCTCAGTGACGACATCCCCTTACCATTTCAGATATTTCGCTTGTGGCAGGTGTTTCTTAATAGGGTTAATCCCTTGACCAAGCTGATTCATACTCCCACGACCGAGCATCTGGTTATTAGTGCAATGACCGATCATGCTGCTGTATCCAACAAATCTCGAGCACTCCTGTTCGCCATCTACCTCATTTCCGTCATCAGCCTAACAGATGAAGAGGCTATGTCAATGCTAGGTTTGCGCAAAGATGAAGCTATTCAGAGATTCACAAAAGGTCTCAAGACTGCACTGAACCAGGTCAACTTTCTTAGGAACTACGACATGGTCGTTCTCCAGGCTTTAGTTCTTTACATGGTAAGTTGATCGAACTTCCATTGTACTTATCCGAATCTAATAATCTCCGCTTTGTAGATGTCTCTACAAGGACGTAGCAACCATGATGCTGTCTGGGTCTTGAGTGGCGCTGTCATCCGCATCGCTCACAAATTGGGCGTCCACCGTGATGGCGAAATACTCGGTTTGACTCCTTTTGAGACAGAGATTCGTCGTCGCGTATGGTGGCAGATTCTTATACTCGACTCGATGTACGCGACAACTTCTGGCATGAAGCCGACGATATTACCGTCAGTATCCGACACCAAGATCCCTACAAATCTGAATGATGCAGATATCTCGCCTGGGTCCACAACAGTTGAACCCCGAGAAGGTCCTACCGAAATGGTGTTTGTTTTGGTGGTCTACGAGGTCATTCAATTTATCCGGGACCACCCGATGCACGACTTTGAACACTTACTACTGGGGGGTCAAGACGTTGAACCAGGTACTACTGAGTACTACGCCTACCAAGAATCATTAAGCAGATTGACGTCCCTGGCGGAAGAGTTCGACGCAAGGATAAGCCAAGTTGAGAAGGACTATTGTGACCCATCAGGAGGGCCACTTCACGTCCTATCACTCTCTCTCCGTCCTCACATGCTCAAGGAAGCTAGGACGATGGCTATGCATTACCAGGAAACTCCAGAATGGGGTACCGAAGTCAATAATTCCCAAGACAACTTCTTTCGCATCTGGCTTTCACACAATGAGAATGCCGTCTCCCTGTATGAGATATCCAGTCATGGCAACTTTCTCTATGCGTTCAAGTCGCACTTCCATCTCGACTCTCTTCTCTTTCTCGCCGGTCAACTTGTCGACCGCTCACCTGTTGGGTTGTTTGCTGAACGAACATGGCGTCTCTTTGATCGCTTCTATCATTATCACGACGAGTTGTGGAATGTGACTCAACGACTACACATGCACCTAGCTCGATTATTACTCAAGGCTTGGGAAGCACGTGAGACAACTCTCCAGCAGATTGACGCCCCCATTGATCTCCCTACCTGTGTTCCGAAACTCAAGATGGCTGTGTCACAGGCTGGCCTATTGTCCTTGAACCAAAGAGCTCTGCCGTCTCAACTTCTGAATGGTGGAAATCAAGGGAGTCATTTTGGCCAGATGCAGATCCCAGGGGATATTCTGCCCGAAGTGTCACATAATTCACAAGTAGCTGGGGACTGGTTCATGTCAGATGACTGTCAAGGAATGGACAGCCAAAATCCAGTTCTGCCCATATTTGGCTTTTTTAATACATCGGGAAGCTGGTAGAAGAGCTTGAATTTCGAAATACGATACTGTTTCTAGGTGTACACGTCAGGAGGTTCTAAAGAGCTAGTGTTCAGGATTTTATAATAATAGCCAGAGACCTTTGGAGGCCTAGACCGCAATGTGATTTAGCATCAACGCGAACCCCGGAGTAGTGTTCGACACGTGCATCATATGCTTTTGATAGGAAAAAATCGGGGAGGTTAGAAAATAGCCCGAGTATTGGTGTACATAATCTTGCCAGCTCAGATCTCGACTTGTCCAAGATTTCACCTCAAAAAACTCTACATTAAACTCACGAAACCCTCAGGCAAGGATCTTCCCTCCACCCAAGCTATGATCCCGTCAGCGAATAATTCTGGAAACTGCAAGTTCCATCCATGAATAGCTCCTTTGATAACACAAGCGGTACTATCCTTCCCATCCTCACGCCCTAGCTGCCGAAACGTTCTGGCCAACTCTTTCGTGCCTTCGAGGTTATCACCTTGATCTCCGGCAACAGCCAATATTCGCTTGTCTTCCTTGGCAACCTCATCCACATCTTCTTGCCGCCACTTAACAAGCCCTCCGTAAGCTTTATTGACCAGCGTCCAATCGTTGTTCGCAGCGATCTCATTCCGTAGTTGGGTGTGGTCTTTAAGACCTGTTTTCCACGCGCTGAAGCTGTAAATGCCGCTGTTCAGAACAAACTTGAGCCCGTAGTGCAAAAGATTAGGTCTTTCGGCCGCCCAGACTTGCCATGGGCTGAATGGAGTGGCTCCGGTGATGAAGGCTGATTTGACGAGCTGTGGATGTCGACGAATAATTTCCATTGTTGTAAAGCCACCCAGTGA
The DNA here is from genome assembly GCA_014898835.1 of Fusarium lateritium. Taxonomy (NCBI): domain Eukaryota; kingdom Fungi; phylum Ascomycota; class Sordariomycetes; order Hypocreales; family Nectriaceae; genus Fusarium; species Fusarium lateritium. The sequence goes on along the minus strand of JAAVTZ010000886.1, from coordinate 49,899 downwards.
AAGGCCGACAACGTGGGCTTGTCCATTATGGGCATGCCTTCGGATGAGGTCTGCTACAGTGTCTGCGCCTAACTCCAATGACCATGGTCCCATATCTCTCGACTTGGAGTGCTGTGGGAGGTCAGGAACTATCAGATGGTATTCACTGAGGTAGGGAACGACGTGTTCCCATTCGAGGTGGCAGGAAAAGAGGCCATGGATCAGAACAATTGTTGATGGGGAGGATTCATTGTACGAACGAAAGTAGAGTTCCTGCTGGGAAGTAGATGTTTCTGCCATGATCGCTGGACTTTTCTGTCTATACGATCGTTGCAGCTTGTTTGAAGAATATCTCCTTGGATTCAATTCTCCACGTAAGACGAGATCCTTAAGATGCTGGTGCCTGATCGTTAGTGTTGCGCCACAGCGCCCGGGCTCAGGTTTCTCCGTCCACAGGTCAGTGCATGCATCTCCTCCAGAAACGCACAATTTTGCTCTGAAGCTTCGAAGAGCCTAATACACTATCACTGTTACGAACAAGACAACTGAGACTGTGGCTGGTGATTGATCTTGCTACAACTCCCATGAGGACTTCTATTCTTGAACATACCTTGTACCTTATTATCTCCGAGGAGACCCTGCCATTGTGTAATGCTATTGGCCCGCTGTACGTCATTCACAAGACAAGACGAAAACTCCTGGCTCAGATCCTGTCACGTCGCCATCAAGCGATAAGAATGCAACGCTCCCGGCGAACGGTGAGAATTTGTTCAAGGGCACGACAGCGGCCAAGACCACCTGTTCAAGGGTCTTGGCCGAGTTTCAAGGAGCACGGACGCATGCCAACGCGCTAGGGTAAAGAACAGACTGTGGAAACAACAGCGATTAGACAAATCGTACATGAGGTTATTCCAAAACTGGTCTTCAATCCTTGCTGGGAAACATCTTTCAGTGGAATGGCTCCAGGAGATAATGGTTAAATGCGGCACGTAAAACGTGGCTGTGAGATTTCAAGGATCCGCCTGTGGGGTGACTCCGGTGAATTGGGATGATTTTGGTGAGAAGTGCTTGGCATCGGCCAATTTTCCTCCAATGCCATAAATAAGATTATAACGATGTTATTTCGTTAAGTACTAGGCATTTCCAGCGTTTCCGACTCTAATCATTGCACATCCTTTCTTTGTTAGTCTATCATCTTTACAATCTTTTGCCCGTTCGTCTGTCTTTTCCTATCGTGACAACTTGGGCTGGCCTGAGTACACATTCATTACAATAATTTGCCTACACACTCACTTCTACACTCATTCATCATGCGTTTTGAGGTCGCTTCTATCCTCTTGGTCGCTGCCTCGGCAGTGTCCGCTCAGGCACCCGTTGGAAAGGCATATGGTTTCGCCTCTGGTGTCACTGGTGGTGGTGATGCTAAGGCTGCCGCTCCAGCTTCAGTCGAGGAACTCAGCAAGTGGCTCTCCGACGATGAACCCCGAACTATCTTGATCGACAAGGAGTATGACTTCACTGGCGAGATGGATACCTCCCCCGGCTGTGACCGAAAGCAGTGTTCTCATGCCGATGGTGGCCAGCTCTACATCGGAGAACTGTCGTGTGGCGGAGACGATGTCAATGCCGTCTCTTCCATCGAGTTCGATAAGGCTGGTGGCTCTCCTCTTGCTGTTGGAAGCAACAAGAGCATCATCAGCAGCAATGGAAAGGGCGTTTTGAAGGGCAAGGGTCTTACCCTCGTCAGCGGTGCCAGCAACGTTATCATCCAGGGTATCGAGATTACCAATATCAACCCCGAGATCGTCTGGGGCGGCGATGCTCTTGAGCTTCAGGGCAAGAACGATGGTGTTTGGATCGATCACTGCAAGTTCTCCCTTGTCGGCCGCATGTTTATCGTTTCTCATTACGACGGATCTCGCTTCACTGTCTCCAACAACGAATTCGATGGTGTCACCACTGCTTCGGCTAGCTGTAACAACAATCATTACTGGACTATGATGTTCATTGCCGACGGCGATAAGGTCACCTTCGATAAGAACTATCTCCATGATGTCTCCGGACGTGCCCCCAAGCTTGGCGCGGACGGCGTCAGCAGCAATGTCCAGGCCACCAACAATCTGTTCAGCAACATGAAGGGTCACGGTTTCGATGCTTACAAGGGCGTTTCTGCTATTCTCGAGGGTAACGCCTTTGAGTCTGTTGATACACCTATCACTGAGAGTGGTGCTGGTGTTGCCACTATCTTTGATGCACCTAGCAAGGAGGCTAACGCTGCCTGCGAGTCTGTCCTCGGTCGAGCCTGTGAGGTTAACAGCTTGACTGACAGTGGAGACTGGCCCGAGAAGGGTGACGCTTCTGCCCTTGATGGCTGGTCTGACCTTAAGGAGTACCTCGTCGAGCCTGTCACTGCTTCTGAAGTTGCTGCCCTTGTCAAGGCTGGTGCAGGTCCTGCTGGTTTGGGTTCCGCTTCTGCTTCTAAAGAAACTGAGGCTACCTCAGAGAAGACCGTAGCTGAGGAGGCCGATGAGACCACCGAGAAGCCCGCTGCCAAGACTACTGCTGTTGAGGAGCCCGCCGCCGAAACACTCGTCGCTGAGAAGCCTGTTACCACCGAGGCCCCTGCCACGGAAGAGCCCGCTACGGAAGAACCCGCTGCCGAGGAGCCCATTGCCGATGATATCGAAGATTGCGACGAAGACGAGCCCGCCGAGGAGGAACCCACTGAGAAGCCTGTTGAAGAGAAGCCTGCGACTGAACAGCCCAGCTCTGGTGAGGAGGTCCCTCAGTACGGCCGATGCGGTGGAAACGGCTACACCGGCTCTACCAAGTGCGCTGCTGGTACATCTTGCGTTGTTCAGAACGACTGGTACTCCCAATGTCTCAGCTCTTCTGCGCGTCGTGCCAAGCGAGCCCTTCGCATCGTGGACTAAGCACTCTTCGCGACTCAATAGCATTAAACAATAATAAGATTGGCCTGTGGTTCTAACCAGAAGTTCAACGGCACATCGCATTGCCTGAAGGCTTAGGCATATCGTTTCTCAAATATTCACCTTAAATCACTTAAATAGCTTTCCTAATATCACGATGTACTGCCTAATACGAAAGCAAATACTGCAATATTCCTTGCCATTGCTTATCATTATTCTGAAGCCATGGGCCTTTCGTAACAGCAAGAATTCTCTCCACGTACTCATTTCGTCCAACGCCATAGCCTTTCAACAGCTCGACGATGAAGACTGCGAGCCTACTGGTCAAACTGCATCTGGGCTTTCCACGATCTTCCTTCGTCCACTCCAATTGACACTAAGAACCCAAAGAATGCTTCTTCACGGTTCCCAGAAGCATCTGAAGCATTAATCGATCGTCATACGATCGACTGCGCCGTATCCTCTAACTGAAGCATGTCCAGCTTTCCTGGCTACCACATCCACATAACCACTGAACTGCGATGGGAATCCCGTGTCATCGTCAGCCTCTATGACCTGATCAGGCCTAGGGCTAGTGACGATCAATTCGATGTCTTCCCAATGGATCACCCACTCCTGTGGATACTTAAGACCCGTATCCGGTGAAACCCAGACGTTAGTCTCTGACGCCGTTAACTTCACAGGCACCACCGAGTCGTGGCCGGTTCTAGAGCTCCTTATGGTTGCAAACTCTTTCTGGCCATCGACGCGATCCTCCCACTTCCAGGCGGCCATGCTCGAGATATCCAGCCAGTCCGATTCCTCAAAGTGAAGCATGATCCAATCGAACGAATCTTGAAGTGAGCCCCATTGCCTATCGTACCAGGAGAAGGATTTTTCAGTAACGATGTCAATCCTTTCACCATCAACCTTGAACCAACCCTCAGTAGCTCCTCTGGGAACCGACCACTCCCAACCCAGCGCCCCACCAACGTGGTAGGAACCAAGAGCTGCGTTGAGAAAGACCGGAGACGTGAAGTAGAAATTGAAGTCGAACTCAACGTCCTCATGAGAACTGTATGTATGAAGGCCCTCCAAAGGATTCTCGCTGATAGTTTCCATTCCGTACTCGTCAAAGACAGCGCGAAAGTCACCATCGCTTGACCAAAAAGTAGTGTTTTCCGGGGCAATTCGGTCATATTTGCGAAAATAGGTGGGATCGGTCACATCAAGAATGGACGCACGATACACAGGCTGGGAGCCCTCGATATCAGAGGCGTAATTCATAGCGTGAGAAGCGATGTAGTAATCATGACCGTTGGAGCCGTGAATGAAAGCATTGATCCAAAACGAGCCGTCAATCTGAGTCCACCCCCGATGTTGCGAATCCGAGAGGTTGAAGGTCAGAGGAAGCTGGAAGACCTGGTGTACTTTAGTATCAAGCAGACAACGTAACATTTAATGTGAACCTACCGCGCCATTTGAAGTAAAGTTCCCATTGTCAGGAGTGATGTGAGGGTGGGCCGGAGAGACAGCTGCCGAGAAGACGGCTGGCAAGAGTGCCAACAACGATAGAGTAATAGTCATGGTGTAGTCGACTGGGATTCTTACAAATTATCGGAATGAGTAGTAATTCGCTCTTAACTGGTGAGTAGCAATTCTCCATTACAACGTACGAAACTACGGGATTTTATACAATTTCTAGATACTTGGATTTCATTGTCAAATATCGAAAGATCGTGATGGTGACTCGATTCGTACATCTGCAATCCTTTTCACAATGAAATCTCACCTTGGCGACCTCTTGATAAGGGGCAAGTCGCGACATGTCGCCTCATCGCGACTAGTGCATTTAATGTAGGGCAGGATGATTCAGCAAGTGATCTCTTGGCGAGGAATAGTCAGTCTGAAATTGCTTTCTAGAAAGTATTTCCGGCCGTCGAGGCTGAACTAAAATGTAATGATTACACTATCTTTGTAATCATTACAAACCCAATGGGAATGCCCTTGGGACTGTTTTCGGAAACTCATGTTGAAGAGTAATTCGTCCGCGACAATCTGTGCCACAGCACTATTACTTTCTAATCCTGGCTCTGTCTCAGCAAATTCACGTGCGCGATTTTTTCTTCTATTTCCTCTCTCCTACTGGTTTCAATGTTGGACGTAACTCATCAGCCTCTAGTCTGTACTCTTACGTCTGCCAAGAGATAAAGTGGTTATTACACATCTCAGCGCAGCTTGGCAAAGATATTGGTAATACGTTAAAAAAGTGGAAAGAAGTCTGAACAGCTTCAGGTTATTTAAACGTGGACCGCCTTTGAAGGGTAACTAATAGCACAGAGGATATCATTGGGCTAAGAAACAAAGGTTTGAGACAATGAAGATCTTATCCAGTGTGACAGTCATGTTCAAGAACCTTACATAAACCATCCGGGGTTTACGCTAACAAGATCATGTGATATATGACTCGTGGTGAGCCAAAATCGCAATCATGAAGGGTTACTGCACATTCATTATTCCAGGAATCACATGAAGCAATTGTCTCTTAGAAAAACATGAAGCGGACTGCTGTAACATAGAGCACCCCAATCATTCCCGTGAACGTCAGCATCTCCACATTACTGAATAGGAATGGAATGCGAACTCACAAACCCCACTTATGATAAGCAGAGAGGTTATCTCCCCACAGATGACATCCAGTGAGGCTATTGTATGGTAATTAGAGGGCGCATCTCCATCTACAAGCAGGGCGCACCTCCAATGAGAAGCGGGGTATATCAACCACATCAGACCAGTTCTTTTGAACAAGATATCTTCAATCCATACACTTCATCATTGAAGATATCAACCCCAAATCACAATGCCTTCAATGACTACCACGACCATTCAAGCCGCTACAAGTGGTACCATTAGCATGCTGCCAAAGGAACAATCTCACACATCCCACGGCCATGAGTTGAAGAACAAAACGCCCCTTCAAGCAATGTCGCATGGCGATGTTGTTTTGGCAGGAATCCCAAAACATCCCGACTTTGCATCACAGCGCCAATGGCAGCTTGAACACATGGCAGCAGCATTTAGACACTGGCATCGAGAAGGCTATGTTGAAGGCATGAGTGGCCACATTTCAGTTCGCGACCCAGAGTTCCCCAACGCTTTCTGGACAAACCCTCTCGGAAGACACTTTGGCCTTTTGAAAGTCAGCGACATGATTCTCGTCAACCTTGACGGCGAAGTCATCGGCGGAAATCGCTCTCGTCCTCCCAACACTGCAGGATTCCTCATTCACGCGTCGATTCATAAGGCCAGAGAAGATGTCCACGCAATTTGCCACTCGCACAGCATTCACGGAAAAGCTTGGTCTGTTTTTGGCCGTCGTTTGGAAATGTTGACACAAGATGCATGCAAGTTCCGTGGAGACGCGCACAGCGTTTATGATAGCTACGGTGGAGTCGTGTTGGGTAGTGAAGAAGGTGATCGCATTGCAGCTGCTATGGGTCCTCGTGGCAAAGGATGCATCTTGCGTAATCATGGGATTTTGACTGTCGGTCAGACTGTGGATGAAGCTGCGTGGTTGTATACGTCCATGGAGAACAGCTGCCGTGTTCAACTTCTTGCAGAGGCTGCTGCTGCAAGTGGGGTGCCCAAGGTTTTGATTGAGGAGGAGGAAGCCAATTTTAACTTTGACGTTGAGAGTGATCCCGAGATTTGTTATTGTGAGTTTCAGGTTTATTATGATTTGGAGGATGAGCTGTCCAATGGGGCTTTCAAGAATTGAGATGGAACGGGTTTGGTTACATTGTTATGCTATGTCTTTGATCATTCTTTTAGCCAGTCGTGTTGTTATCTCTAAATTGGAAAATCCGGCCATTATTTCTACTTGTGTCCCTCTCTTTAATCTCGAGGGAAACAGAACAACCTTTCATAGCCCTCGAGGAAAGGGAAGAAGAGTCATATTGCTGAGGAATAAGATTTCTTGCATGCAGCTTCAAACCTTGATTTTTGACAACTGTGTGAGCATAAGGTTATCATGCTTGAAAAGGGAAAAAAACGTGTTCTTAACTAAGGTTGAAGGCCGGCCCTTATACTCTATTTGAGCCTATAAGCAACACCAGTCGTCCCTCTCTATAAGCTTTTGTGTACTTCCGGTATGGTTTTCATATACAAACTAAATTGCAGTCGGTGCTTGGAAAGAATATAAATAGCCTCACTCTGTCGTGAAAAAGCGACAACACACACGACATCCTTCATCAACCTCCCAAGGACAGCCTCACGCTTCTAATACCAGCCTTTTGTCTGATTCGCCAACCTCTATTTTCGCTATGTGTTGTTGGGCGTGCTGTCTTGATCGTCTCGCGGACTGTCTGTCATGTTTATTCTGCAAGACAATGCAGGCCGCCGACAGAGTAGAAACAAAATGCAAAAAGTTTCCCAGGAGGTACAGGAAACAAGCTGCTTATGAGCGAAGAAAGTAATTAATCCCTGTCTTCCAGCCTTCGAACCCCAGGCCATCGGCGAAAGTGTCGAGGAAAACCACAAATTAGGCTAAGCAGTGCCTTCTAGGACAATGGATGCATACCTCAGAGTTATCGACAAGTCAGTGACATTTCACGCTATTTGATGACGGGTGAGATAACCGATCTACCTCCATTGAAGGAAAAAGAAACTAATTTCACCAGTGGCTGTTGATATTGAACGGGGTTTTAACAGAACTACTGAACTTACCACGGGCATCAAATAAAGTATAAGTTCCTGTCTCCAAAACAATTGTGTTTGCATAAGGTTGTACTGCCGCCGGGATGGAAAGAAAAATGTCTTATGTGTTGTTGTTGAAGCCGGGTTGTTTACTTTTGGAGACTGTAGGACAAACCTTGGATAGCCTACCTGCAACCTTAGTAAAGAATACGTTTGTTTTGAGTAGAACTCACTCTCAATCAGAAGCCAGTTGAAATAACATAAATAGTCCTTCTTTCTCCCGAAAAGCTGATGAGACATGCCACATTCTCTCCTTGTCAAACTCCCAAAGACAGCCTTGCGGTTCTACCATCACCTCTTTCTCTACTTCACCAACTCCCACTTTCACTATGTGTCAGTGCTTCCGGATTTTTCTCGCGCGCTGGCGTTTAAGTCTTTTCCGCAAGTCCCGTGAAGTCAACAACAAATGGGAAAATAGACACAACCCGAATGCCAAGTTCATCAACAAACAAGCAAAGAGAGGGCGAAAACAGTAAGTAACGCAGACATTCTCAAGCAACACGACAAATTATGCTAAGATCTGCTAGGATGTTGGAGCCTTACCTCAAAGTCGTCTCAATGAAATGATGTTTCATACGATTTGGTGATGGATGAGACAACATGTCTTGATTGAAGGAAGGGAGAACCAATTTCACTGGGTAGTGGTTGTTATGGTTGAGAAGTGGAAAAGAAAGGTGTTATTGATGCCAGGCCCTGGGGCGCCCCAAACACCGAACAGAGCAATTTTCACTGGTTCTTTATCTGATGTTTATTTCTTTTTTCTGTTTATTGCTAAATTAGCTGTAAAACTGTCATTAACATTCTGACAGTTTGACAACTTGTTAAAGCAGTTGAATTAAAATTTTCATCCATCTCAGTGTGAAATATGCTGTAACCTAAAGTAAATAAAAGGCCGACGTCAAGAACAACAAAGCATACACTTGATTGTTTTCTCTTTCCCTTTCCAGCTATAAAACTGACAACCCGCACCATACTCTTTCCTTTAATAACTCTCAGGCAACAGCCTTGCGTTTCTCACATTGACACTTCCCTCAACACCGTTCACCACTCTCCCGATGTGTAGGTGTATGGGTAGGCAGTTTGTCTGCGCCTGTCACCACATAGCCCGCTGTATATTCTACTGTTTCCATTGCGTTTGGCGCAAGAGAGTTGAGATCCAAGGCAAGCAAGAGCAGCGTCACGGTCGAAAGTAATCATTCCCTGCGTGCTAAGAAGAACTGAACTCTTGGACTAACAAGCGCAGACCCTATAGCAGAAAGTCAGATATTGCTCGTCCGCTGACACCGCCTAATACGCCTTGTTGTTTCCTCTAAGGTTATCACTCAACCCCTCCCCCACCACCGCTCGACACTTTCACGATGGGTACCTGGATTCTTTGGCCATGCGATCAACTATGCAAATGATGCTTTTACTGTTGCTTCTAGGCTTGGTGCTGCCAAGCTAGAACGCGAGGCAGGCATAAAGAGCCTAAAGATCGAAATATATCAAGGTAATCTTTCATTACATGTTCAAAATTGAACTTTTGAGCTAACAAGAGTAGACAGGCGATGTTTGATCGATGGCCGGTGAGCATAATCTGGTTTATTTTGTGGAAGGAAAACTAATGTCAATAGGCTAAATTTACAATTCGGTTTTGCTTTGTCTCTTGAACTTGGTGGATATCTTGTTCTGGGGCTGCTGTTCTTGGGACATATTTCATTATCAATGGGCCAGGTCCAACGTGCGTGGCATCTTGTGGCGTCAAAGAAGAGAAAGAAAAGAAAATCAGTTTTTGTTTGTCTTGTGGTTTTGATCAATCTTCGAGATATTGGGATATGGCCTACATGGTAATAATAGACGAAAGCTGGGCTATCAGCTCATACTTCTCCAGTATCATAGAGGATGATCGACACCAGTTAAGGCTCCAAGATGGTTCGTTTTCTTCCGAGCTTTCCTACGAATTTTGTAGAAACAGACTCTCTACTCGAGCCGGTGAATTTATGCACTGGCTTCAAGCTGCTATGAATACCCTCTCCAGCTCCATGCTTCTCGGGTGATACTCAAGACATGAGTTTTTGCAAAGCAGACTGCTGTAGCACCCTTGCATTTCAAAAGAGTCACAGATGTTCTCTCCGAGAACCGTGTCGGTCTGCAGAGTTTGCAGCGTGACCTCGCGACCCCGAGAATCTGAAGTAGATAAGGTCAAAATCACCTAATACCCTGTGGTTTGGGCTGCGTTTTATTTTTCATGATAGGATAGCGAGATTAAAAGGAGATAGCACGTTCAGTTGAGGGTTATCACAAATAAATGATATGAGAGTCAGCAGCTTCGGCGGGAGTAAGCGAAAGTTTAGGCGGACAATCTGAGCACAACAAGACAATTAATAAAAAACGGTCACAGCAGGACGGAAAATTCAGGAAGGAAACGTGTCGAATACATTTATCAGTCCACAAGTTGACTTATGATTAAGATTCCTATTGAATCATCGTTGCCCCAAACATTGTACCATAAATCCGGTCCAGCCGGCATCACAACGCCTCGCTCAGCAAGCACAACGCAAATCTACGTAGCATTTCTTCAAACGCGATGGAATGAAGTATCAAGTTGTTGCCCCTGAGCGTTTACCTCATCGAGGTTCCTTCCAGACCAGTCGCAATCCCAGAAGGTTAGCAGTGCCCAAAGCTTAATGAAGCTATGAGCATAGCCGAAGAGAATCTGACAGACGACAAGAGGGAAATCAGATGGATGTTGGAGAAAGTGCGGAATGATCTTGACTACCTTTGTCCAGAGCATCCAAATCACGAGAAGCAGGACGTCGGCTGCGCGTGTGTTTTCGGCCTTGATCAATGTCGCCATCAGCAAAACATCCCAGATCAGAGCGAAGTTGGCCAGAGCGGCCCAGTATACCATGAACGCGCTCCAGGGGTAGCGAAAGATGAAAACAGGGTCGCGAAGCATGACGGGATTGCTGCGGAATGTGGTCCGGGCCCATCGTAGCAGTTGACCTTGGAACTTGGGCCACTCACCAAGAGTTGTCTCGATTGTCGCGTCTTCCGTGTCGTGGAAAGCAATGAGCCAATGCTTGTTCATGGCTTCTCGGGTCAAGAAGTTGTCATCGTCAGGGCCGAGGCCCTGGCCACCGAAAACTCCAAAGAAGAACTTTTCGTGGCAAAAGCGCTCGAGCAGATCGGAGTTGCGGAGGAAGTCGGTTCGGTACACGGCAGTTCGGCCTGAAATGACAAAGACACCACCGTCAATTGCATTAGAAGCCCGAAGCTCCCAATTGTGACGCTGGAGATAGTTGCAGGCGATGAAGTTGACAATCGAGGGCCATGTCCACTGTCCGGGTGTCGAGCGACGAACGCGCTTCTTGGTAGCGACCATACCGACATGTTCGTTCTCGAAGGGGGCGAGGACCGAAGGAATGAATTTGGCTGGCCAGAAAACATGATCGTCAGCAAAGATGGTGATGGGTGTGATGACATTGGGCATAGCATGGGTGATCTGGCGGCGCTTGCTCGGTTCAGATAGGGCTGATACAGAAATCTGAGTGTGTGGAGAGTCGATGCTCAGTTTTCGAAGGACTGTTTGGCATTCTTCACGAAGCGCAGCTCCTACAGTGACAACCAGTATGCACGCAGGGTGGTTTGCGAGAATGCTTTCAACGCACTCGCGAAAGTCAGGGCCGTGGGGGTCGATGGTCGGGAGAATGACAGTCACATCGCTGCGAGAAAAAGCTGGGTCGGGATGGATTTCAGCAGGTCGATAGATCCAAGATCCCAATACATGGCCAATCAGACGGACGTAGCGAAGAATGAAAAGAGTGCAGAAGACTTTGGTCCAAGTGTCGTTGATAAGCAGCCAGGTGCAAGTGAGAGCGCCAGCGAGGGGAACGATGAGAAGAAAAGACGGAAACCAGCGTGCGAGTGTGTGTGCTTTTGCGGGGAGCGCAGTCGGCCAGCTCGAGAGAAAGGTCATCTTACCTTGGGCGTGAGTTGAAGTGTCAAGTTTTGTGATTTGCGGTTATGATACTCGGAAGTCGAGAGAATTGAGAGAATTGGTGTTTCGATTTCATTTCTAGAAAACGAGGATCTTATAATAACGGCTGCGAGTGAAGGTACAAAGATGTTTGAACAGTTGATCATTGTGTTCAGTGTTTGAACACTGATTCAGTGACGAACAACACATCGCCTTTTCTTTGTTGGCGCGAAACAAATGAACAGTAGTCTCTTGTTCGATAGGAATAATTGACGAAAATGGCGCGAGAACACAGAACAAACGGGTAAAACAGTAAACTGTATTGTTGTTCGCATATTTCTATGTAGAGAACAGACTAGCTCAGTCCAAGCAGCAAACGCCATTGACATATTCAATTGCCTAAGGAGACGTCTTCTTGTATCCGATTGGCTTTTTTCACGTTGGATCTGGCATTTCTAATTTTGAGACTCATGGTTGGGGTCGATTTTGAGCTTTACAGATACACAATTGAACTATTGAACTTCAAAAGGAGGATTCATATCCTCGTCGCAGACATATTCTGCTATGACCAATAGGTCTATAAGCGGAGCAGATCAGGATCAATTCCAGGTATACTGATAAAAGAAGTAAATCTAACGTACAGTTCGAGGGCTCTTTGGTAACTGTCCTACAACTTTCAAAACATATTGTCGACTACCCTTCAACAAGGCAGCTGTTACATTCACGAGTCAAGTCGTTCTACAGTAACTAAAAGCTAATTTCATTGACAACTAGTGTATCCGCACTCGCTATCAAAGGCTATTAATCTAGAACATTCCGAGGAAGCTTCGCTTTTGCTTCTTCTTCTCAGGAGGATAAACAACAATGCGATCCAAGTCCGCACCCTTGACATCCTTGCCATTGTCCAGACCACCAACAGTGATTGTGTTCTTGCCCTTCTTGAGCGGCAGAAGAAGAGGTGTAGAGAGAATGATTCCCTTGTGAGTATCCTTCTGGTACAGAGTGTGCACCTTGTCCTTGTCGCCGTTGACCACGACGCTGCTGATACGTCGAATTGCCCAAGTGCCGTTGATACGATCAGGTGAACCCATGGGTTGATCACCGAAACCCATGTCGTCGATGTCTAAAGATTAAATGTGAGTACGGGAATAGTTGTCAATGCATGCGCTGATACTTACTCTGGTGGTAGAAAGAGACCCATTGGTCTTTGCCCTGTCCGTCGACAGTAAAAGTAGCCGTGCTGTCGTTACCGTAGATGCCGGTAGCGATAACATGGTCGGTTCCAAAGGTCTACACAAACAGTCAGTGGAAGGTTTGCCATATTGGAGGTCTTAACTAACAGCTTCTTGGAGGTGAGCATCACCGGCCAGCTTGGCGTTCTTTGAAGGGTAGGTCTTGCCCTTGACAGGCTTCCATTCACCAGTCTTACTACAAGCGGGTCAGCATTCGAAGCTTTGTGACTTTTAAAGAGAGCCTTACACGTTGAGGTCGTAGATGTCGTGCCAAACGACCTTGAGACTTTTGTTCTCTTCGTCAATCTCAATAGGAAGCCATACGTTGCGGCTTTCCCAGATCGACGGCAAGTCCCACTTCAAAGGGTTAGCAGAGCACTTGTGACTGGACGAGAAAAACATACCTGATCGGCCATGTACAAGTATGTAGTCTTCTTGGTGCCATTGATTCGGAAAGAGAAACCGGATTGGGTGCTAAAGGTTCGAGTATAGGCCGGTGCGACAAAGAATGGTTGGGACCAGGGTCCCTCTAGCTTATCGGCTCGCATGGCCACGACATCTATCACGGTGAGCTTTATAAACTTGGATCCCACGCATTGAAGACGTACTGTTAGGACGATAACCGGTCTTGTGGCTCATCAAAGTCCAGTAGCTCTTCTCAGTCTGGATAATGGTAGGGGCCTCGAAATCGTATTTGTTGAACCGATGAGTGACCTTCTTGATGTCGGTGAGGTTGCTGTTGAACTCGCTAACGTAGACATCGCGACCCTCGACTCTGTCGCCGTTGGAGTAAAGGGCATAAGATTTTCCGGACTTGTAGTCGGTAAAGGCACCAAAGTCCTGGGACCAGTTGCCCAACGGAGCCACGGCGTGCTCGAACTTGTAAGGTCCGCCGATCTTATCCGAGGTAGCCAGACCCTGGAGGAGCAGGCTGTAGTTTCGGTCGTCGGCGTGCCACCACATCTAAGAAATTAGCTACGTCACTAACGAGGTCAGAGAGGTCGGTCGTACATGGTATTTGCCTGTCTCCTCGCTGTAGAGAACCTTGGGGCGCTGAATGATGCTCTCGGGGGAGATGTACTTGTGGCCTTCCTCAGGCTCTATTATGCTGTGAGCATTTTTGGTTTCGTGAAAGCTAGACATGGGACTTACTCAAAGCCAGGCCGTGGGATTTCCAAGTGGCCAGATCGTCAGAGCTATAGACAGAGACACCACCGCCCTCCTCTTGCTCTTCAGTCTTGTGTTCTCCAAACCAGTAAAACTTTCCGCTGTCTTGGTCGACGCAAAGACCTCCAGCATGGGCGTTGAAGAGGTCACCATCAGTATCGCGCCATCGAGCGCCAGGGACAATCCAACTGGCACTTGCACAGGCGGCAAACGCCAATACGGAGAGGAGAGTCATCGTGATGAAGAATTGGGTGGTCAATTGACAATGTGGAGTGGCCTCGGTCACTTACCGCAAGTCACGTAAATTCATGACCTTGTTTCTGTTTTATAGCTCTTCAACGGCTATCTCGGGGTATCTCGAGCCGACGCGGCAGAGCTCCAACGGCCATGATCCCCTAGATCGGCAGCTTGCCCGTCTTGTACCTCGATATGTCGTGTTACATTGTCATGCAGACAGGTTCTGCCCTGGTCCCTCGTACTAGAACGCGGGGACGGTCAAACCATGAGCCAATTGTGGTATGGTTGTTGGTAGCTTAATGTGTCGATCCCCCGCTGGATTGGTAGACGCTTCAATCAAGTCACTCCTTGGCGTTGGGTTTCCCCGGAATAACGAACGGGATAATTGCCAACCACCAATCAATCGCCCTCATTTTTGTCAGACGAAAATCGTAATTTTGACTAGAGTAACCTGGCCCGGGGGAGCTCGGTCCGTTTTCTAACATCATACCCTACTGGTTAAGGTGATTTTTAGGTGGAATCCATTATTCTTTTTGACTCTTGATCGAAAGGAACCTAACGGGTGCACCGGCTGCCTCCGAACAATTACGTGCCTTGTCCCTGGACAAGCAGTTGTCCCAAAACAGACACTTTCTGAATGTCCTGGTTCTTAATTGGGAACTTGGAGAGCAGAACAATTATCAGATGGTTCACAATGGTAAGTGCCCTGGCTGACAGAATGTGGTGAAATTTTAGGCTCCCACTGTTGATGTGATCATTGCCTACCCTAAAGGGTCCCCAACTACGGGGGATATATTATCCGACGCCCCGTGGACTTCGGATTAGTTGCCATGGGCTATCGGAGGATCGTTTTCGGAACTTCGGATGATATTATGGCTTCTCTCCTCGTGATATCTTTATAATTACCGATTCTACCATGGTGAACTTACAGGACGACTGAACAGGACCTGTGATACGTGCCAGAGGTGAAGTCATATCAGCAAGATCATCCCTACCATATCTGCTCTCCAGATTCAGAGCGCCCTGTGGGTCTTCAAGCCATCTCGTGGATGGCTCATCCGGGTTTAAGCTCATGAAAGGTTGACTATAGCCGTGCTAGTTCCAAAGGAACCAATTATATTCTACCAAATCAGCCATAACAAGAGAAATTAATCCATAAGGCGTTCCGAATTCCATGAGTTAGATATGGTAGGTACTGGGATCTACGGATACGGGATCATAAGTGGAGAATACTGTTGATGGGCACAAGAAGATTGCCGGTTGTCAATGCACTATTGCGCCACGACCCTGTCGCTGCAGGAGCCTGCAGGAGCCTTGACGGTCAGAGGAATAGAATCCTGGTTTAACACTTGACATCTGTTCTAAACGTGTGTTTGACAATTACGATCAACGTCTTGAAGCTCAGACTCTGGTCTCGGACCTCGTAAACAACTCACGAAGTGTCCAACATTCCAATCGACCATCCGAGAAGCTTAAGCGAAGGCGGGTCATCCTTGTTCAAAATAGCAGACAGCCCTCACAGGCTCAGAGTAGTCTAGCGTCAACGGATCCTCTCATCTAGATCCTATTGTCAAAGATAATCAATAGACGCCATGTTTGCGGCAAGTTCCAGCTTTCGTCACCGGCGACTTATAATAAAGCTTAAAGGCCTACGCCTCTCATTTACTATTATCTATCAACTTGACACTTTTTCTCGATGCGCTGACGACAAGCAAAGCGTGAATTTGCGAAATGGTCCGCCGAGGAGTATTATGTAGCATCATCCTGGCATGTCTTTCGCAAGCTTCGGCGCTCCAGTCAATTGATCTCCCCGAGCTCTTGACGCAGATTCCGAAATGCGCTGTAAGTTGTGCTTCTTTCACGATGGCGAGACCCTTGTCACTCTAGACTGACCTCCTTGCACCCCAAGATCGCATCACCCTCATTGGAACACGCCGGAGTCTAACAACTAGCAGGAAAACTGTACGATACAGGTAGTGAGCAAGAAGAGCTACTCGAGTCAAGGCCTTGATCAACTGAGCCATGATAAAACATTTCGAGCCGAGATAGAAGCGTGCCTAGGACAAGAGTGCACGATTGGAGAGTCTCTGAGTAAGGCCCCTCACAGACCGTTGAGTTCTTTTGAGGTTTCACAAGTAGTCACTTGTAACCCTCCTGTTCTAGCATTATCATTTGCTAACCTTGCTAGGCTTTATAAACATCACAAATTCCGTTTTTGGGGTTCCAAGCGTCGATAATCGCCACGAGCTAAGAGTAACGACTGCTTTCGTGGCCAGTTTAGCAATATTCTTTTTTGTCGTGCGAATGATATCCAAAGCTGCCGGTCCTCTTAGTTGGGGACTCGACGACACTTTCATTGCTTTGTCATTTGTATGTATTGACAATCCCGCGAGTAATTGACCCAGCCACATAATAATAAAGTTAGGGATTAATGATCATTATGGTTGTTTCTATGCTACTTCGTAGGTTTTCCCAACGGGTGAACCGCCCCCTTTGGAACTGTCTCTGATCATATGCACTACTTAAAGTAATCCATTGGGGTTTAGGACGCAACATCTGGGCTATCACTGAATACGAATTTAGTATGCTTCTAAAAGTAAGTAGCATTGCCATCACTTTGCAACCAGACGCTAAACAACTTAGTACCTCGCCTTTAGTGAGCTTCCATACATTATAGGTCTCTCTACGATCAAAATCTCAATTCTCTTATTCTTCTTGCGCATATTCCAAGACTCGACGTTCCGGAAAGTCATCTGGTGGACCCTTGGCTGTATTTCCCTATCGACTTTGGTCTTTGTCATTCTTGCCGCTATTCAAGTCATACCTGGATTATTGTCGTGGGACGGATGGCCAAGGAGAACAGGAGACGGCGGGCTCCCTGAGGTTAAGGCCGTGCTCCCTGATAACAACGCTCTATGGGTATCGCATGCAGTCCTGAACGTTGTTTTTGATCTCTGGATGATGATACTGCCAATGCCGCAACTTTATTCCCTTGGTCTGAAACTCGGGAAGAAGATCGGAGTTATTGCTATGTTTAGCACCGGTATATTGTAAGCTTCAGCAGCGAGCTTTTCTACATGGCAACACCCAAACTAATTCAGGCTCACAGCCTGACCGTCATCAGCGCAATCCGCGTGCCGAGTTTCCTCGATCATTTCAGATCGATAGATGTCACCGGTAAGAAAGACCTTGCCAATAGTTGAAACAATCATAGTTTTCTAACCCGCGTTCAATTGAATAGTCAGTTTTGAGAATTCGATAAAATGGTCGGTTGTTGAGATCTGCGTTGGTATCATGGTGGCATGTTTGCCTCACGCACGTCAGCTGCTGGGAGGTTTCTGGTTTCGTATGATTCCGGGAAACAAAGATAGCGGCGCTTCTAGCACGACAGGAATATTCCCTTTGCGGTCGATCAGACCCATCACAGTGCCCGTCAGCGACTCGACCGCAGATATGACCTCACGAGGTGACAATGATAATTTAGTCCCTCGACATGAAGGGGGAACTGTCGGACAAAGAGATTGTGAGGGTATAACAGGAACAGAACATGGGAGTGTAAGCTATGGAAGTGATAGAGAAATGAATGTCTAGATTCTCATGCATCACTGTCTGCTAGTGCAACTCCAAATCTCTTAAAACTGACGGCTATAGGAAGAGTTCCTCCACATCTCGATGTCTACTGTTTAGCTCGACGACACTCTGTTAGCGTATCTCGGACTATTAATGAACTATTTGCTACTAGGGATTCTTGGGTCGACGCTTACCGAAAAGATACACACAATCTGGTGACCCAGAGACTTGTTACTTGAATACAAGTACAGATTTTATTAGCAGTACCGTGATCCTCAAACTGCGCCTTATGAAGCTTGCTATCTGGCCAAGAGCTTTGAAAATGCCACCAACCCTGTTTTTATTGGTGAATGGAGCATTCAAGCCACTAGCTTCAACTCGAAGGATATGGCTACACGCAAGAACTTCTTTTATTCTCAGGCCGCTGCTTATGAGAAGTACCTAAACGGCGGTACTTTTTGGAATGGCAAGCATTTCGGTACTAATGTCGTTGGAGATAAGGACGGATCTACTCAAGAGTCTTATTGGAGCTTTACCTAGTAAATCGAGGATGGCGTCATCGTCAAGCGCGCCTAGGAGGGCAAGGTTGTTCAGTGTAATGCTTGATTTCTTGTTCAATGCTACCAGCTTAGATTAGTTCCTAATTCACTTCTCATGAACAGTTCATATGGAGACATTCAAATATGTATCTAGCGCTCTGATTTTCCGGCTTTTTGACCTCACAAGTTGCTAGTATTAATTCAGGATTTAAATGCCCTGAACCAACACGGTCGGAATTGACTGGACACGGGAAATACTTTTTCCTTTACAGATCCTCGGAAATCACCGCCACCATGTCTTGCTTACATGCTCTCCTCCTTAGCAAATTTCCCTCCATTAATATCGCGATGGTGAATGCCTCGGGCCGGCCAAGTAAGGCCTGCGATATATGCAGAAAGCAAAAGGTATCATTCCAAACATTTAGCACAACTCTAGCCCGGCCATGCATTGACATTCGTATTCAAGATACGTTGTTCGGGAGAACGGCCAAGCTGCAAACGATGTCTCCGACTAAGGAACCAATGCCATTACGAGAGAAGTGCAGCCCGTGTGCGAGACAGACGAAGTGTCTCAAACCCGAGACCTGCGAAAAACTCGTCTATCCTAACTCCAGGCTTGCAAAGATCTTTGGCCCGTGCACCTCTTCACGACACTTTCAGTACCGACCACTTATCGGCTCAACCGGATGAGGACTTTTATCATGGAATTCCATCATATCTAGTCAAACCACTCGTGGAAGAGTACTTTGAAAATGTCTACCAGTCTGATTTGCTATTGCATAGAGACACCTTTATGCAATCGCTTACTGAAAGGACGGTACGATCTCACGTGCTTCTTAGCATATGTGCATGGGGAGCTAAGTAGGTATCTTCTGTATCGTTCTGGACTTCGCTGACTGGCAACAAAGCTTCTACCGGGATGAAAACGGTAGGGCTTTTCTCAAAAAAGAAGGCCTCATGACGAAATGGGCGAAGCAAGCTGGAGCACTCGTATTCCAGGAAGCTGAAGACCTCCACGAGGACAACATTGTAACATTCTGCAATCTGTCACTGTTCTGGCACAGTCAAGGATCGTGGAGAACAAGTTACTTGCATAAAGGTGAGACTTTGAGATCTGTTGCTACTCTTCTACTTACAACTTCCAGGAAACGCCTGTCAACTTCTTCACATCATTGGCATAGGCCCGCAAGCCCCAAACAGTAGCCCTATTCTAGAGTTTGAGATACGTAGAAGACGCTTTTGGGCATGTTATCTCTTTCACTGTTTCAGCTCAGAAAAGCTATTCCAGTTCGAGGCCATCGCCGATATCCATAACTTGCCTTTACCATGGCCCGAGGACGACTTCGAAGCAGGCATCTCGCGATTTCATGATTCCGCAATCAACACCAAGAACGGTGGTGGTGTTTTCGCCGAACTTACACGCGGCTTGACTCTCTGGTACTTGCGATCTGGGATGATTATTAGACCAGTGCTGACGATTCCAGGTGCTCTGTGGTTTCTATTGTTCGATCTAAAGAAAGCAATTTCGCTTCGCGGCTCCAGGAAATCTTCAAGGTTGAGAACGAGATACTGACTTGGTGGCGCGGTGTTGCTACACACTTGAAGCTTGACGCGCCCAAGGTCGCCAGTGTGAAACAAAAGGAATTACCCAAGATCCTCCTCACCAACATCGTATATCATCAATCCCTCTGCGCACTGCATGCTTCTATTGTTCCCCTTTTCTGCTGGTCGGAAGGCGATAAGACTAGGTCCTCAGCAAGGCAACTATCTGCTCAGGTTGCTTTTGATCATGCTTGCGAAATTTCCCGTCTGATCAACGCTGTATTGGCTACCCAGTGTCGACTCAGCGCAATGCCGATATTTGTCGCATACGCTGCATATTCCGGATGCGCAGTTCAAATCCCGTTCCTTTGGTGTACTGAACCGTCAGTTAGAGAAAGAACTCAAGCCAATGTTGAGGCGAATCTCAAGATGATACAGGGAATGTCCTGCTATTGGAAACTAGCATCCCTCTTGGTAATTTCAGCGCATGAGTCAAGACGAGGCAAGGCTAACTGAGTGTTCAGCAAGTCTACGTTCAATGTCTTCACAGCGTGCACAAGGGCAACCCACCAAGCATCTCCAATGAACCCAAATACGCGGATATGTCTGCGTTTACAGACTTCGAAATTGATGCATCACTTGCCAAATCATCCATTTTGGAATTTACTGGACTCCTACGATCGGCCGAACACGGATATACGAAACCCGGAGAGGAGAGTCATGATCTAGGAACGGTCAAAAATGAAAGCGATGCAATTCTCGTCGGCCGCGATAATGTTGCATCAGCTTCTAGAGACTTGTTCTCGGAGAGTTCTAACTTACCGGTGGACACTATCCGCCCGGACCCCGAGGTTCCGTTATCCCCGGACCGATTTGTTTCGGGCGCTAGTGAGTGGCCAACGTTCGATGTGTTCAGTTCTCTTTTCGATGCAGACATGACAAGTCTTTTACCGCAGGATCAGAGTTTTGATCTTTCATTCTTGACTACCGATCCAGTATCGTGGGATCTTTTTGATGCGACGGGGAACTAAGGTGTCTCACCTCCACGACTGGGACAGTCAGTATGGTGGGGCCAAAAGAGATACAACACGCTAAGTCCGATGATCCGAAGTGTTGGCTCATATCCAGTGAGTGCCCGATCATGGATGCTGTTCAGTCATACGATTTTCCTGTGCGTTATGTAAAAATGAATATTGAGATATTCCAGAAATCAGCATAACAAGCAAGATCTGTAGCCATTTCCTCATTACAAATCATGGTGCTGCTCAATCGTACTCGTGTCGTAGCATTTCCCGTATCGGTAAATCATGTCATTGGTCCGATTTGTGTGCACTGGTAGTGGGACCGGTAAATGCCTCGGCACGGGAAACAAAAACCCCATAATGACGATCTTGGATCAGAGGTATAAGTATGCACTGACGTTTCATTATTTGCTAGTCATTTTGTCATTGTTCGAAACATTCAAATTCATCTCGGTATTCCCGTTCCAAAGCCGATTTATCACAACTTTATCAATATGCCTATCACCGTTCATCACCTCCAGGTCTCTCAGTCAGAGCGTATTCCCTGGCTTTGCGAAGAGCTCGGAGTCGAATATGAGCTAAAGCTATACCAACGATCTCCGTTACTTGCGCCACCGGAATTCAAAGCCCTGCACCCCATGGGAGCTGCCCCTGTTATTCAAGACGGTGACCTGACCCTCGCCGAAAGCTGCGCTTGCATCGAATACATCAGCCATAAATACGCCAAGGGCAAATTGTTCGTGCGACCCGAGGACCCGGCATATGCCGACTTTCTGTACTGGTGGCACTGGGCGGATGGTACTTTTAGCCCTGCCATGAGCCGAATGATGTTGATTCACTCAGCTGGTTTGGGCGAGGACAACCAGGTTGTGAAATACATGAAGCTCAAGGCTGGCCAGGCTCTTAAGTCTATGGATGAGCGACTTAAGGACAATGAGTGGCTCGCTGGTCGCGAGTTCACGGTCGCTGATATCATGGTGGTTTTCAGCCTGACAACATCGAGATACTTCTCTCCTTACAGCCTGGGAGACTACCCGAATATCCTGAACTACCTTCAGCGCATTGGAAACCGAGAGGCGTATAAGAAGGCGATGAAGAAGATTGACCCTGAGATGGAGTTAGCGCTGGGTGCTAACCCGCCCAAGAGCGATTTTAAGCTGTAGGCAGGAGGTAGCCGAAGACAGATAATTTCTCAGCTCAATTGACGAAAGGCAATGAACCTTATTAGATAAATCAAGAATTTCGATGAAATCGTGACTGGAATACTGTGCAATTTCCTCCCTTCCGCTTAGTAGGGAAACCTGCGTTGTCCTCAGCCCAAGTCTCCTAATCTGATATATTGCAAGAGTGCGACATGTGGTATGTAGTGATGAGGCTTCCATGAATCCATGATTGGGAGAATACAGGCTTGGCATATTATACTGACCACCTACTGCATGTTGATAAATATGAACCTTGTCCGTGACTAAGCTTGACTTAAGAGCAACTAGCGTTGAAGAGATAAACTTAGCCTCTGATTGGCAGGCGTCCATATGTCCTCTTGAAGTAAAGCCCTCGTTGCTGACAGGATTTGATAAACGTCAGCCATTGTCAGCTTTGATACCCCAAAGCGCAAACCAGTAGCTTCAGCTAGCCAAGAGAATCTCACTAGTCTCGGACCGAGCGCAAGGCTATTGGATGAGCTTGCTAGACTTGATTTTTTGCGAGGCTTACCGCTTCTGTAGCGCAGAGGCACAGACGCCAGTCGCTTTATGGAATGGTGTTGGGGCTGACAGTAGCCGACCAAGTCTAGTGCTGACCTTAACACTGAAAAGCATATAAGCTGGTTTGTCCTCGTCATCATTGATTCGGGCACTGCTCTCAGATATATCATATACGACACATCTACATATCAATTACTCTACATCATGTCTACCAACTCAGAAAAGCCTGTCATCGTCATAGTTCAGGGCGCCTGGCACCGCGCAAGCCACTACGAAGAACTTAGAAAGTCACTGGCCGACAAAGGCTTCACTGTACTTCAGCCCGACAATGTTTCAGCCGGAGAAGTTGAACAAATCAAAGGGAAAACTCATCTTGACGACGTTGCAGTCATTCGAAAATCCATCCAACCTTTTCTAGACGAAGGCAGGAGCGTAGTGCTGATATGTCACAGCTACGGAGGCATTCCAGGATCTGCTGCTGCTGAAGGCTATCAAATTCATGAGCGGAAAGAAAAGAGCTTGGCTGGTGGTATTACGCACGTTATACACGTCGCATCGTTTGCTCTACCAGCTAAGGGTCTTTCTCTTCTATCAGCTGTTGGAGGAACCCACGGCCCTTTCTTGGACAGAACCGTACGTCTCCTGGTCATATTAGATGCACCCAACTAACGTCAGTCTGATATAGGACGACATTTGCTACTTGAACGACAAGGCAAAGTATGCCTTTTACGATGATGTGGATCCCGAAAAGGCAAACAAGGCCGTCGAGCAGTGTGTAAACCAAAGCACAGTAAGCCTCGAGACTCCTTCGGATTTTGTCGCATCAGATATCACGGTACCAACGACATACGTGGTTTGCGAGATTGATCATTGCATTCCAATGCAAGGTCAGCTGGCCATGGCGGGCGCAATTGGTGAGAACGTTAAGGTGGAGAGGATCCAAGCTGGACATTGCGCGTTCTTGAACGATGAGGCTCTTCCTAAGTTGGTCTCTATCATTGAGAAGGCAGCTCAGTAGTTTGAGTAATGGGGAAGTTGATGGGTGTTATCGGTGGGATGAAGAGGTGAACGGCTTGCGTGGGCGAGACCTTGTTCGGGTGAGATATTTAGGTGTCGGAAAATCCCACTAGTACCAGACATAGATGGCAGCAGTATAAATACACGATCCCACACCAAGGTTCTTCGAGTTTCAGATAAGTTGATACGATAATTATAAAATACGGTCATTTTTATGCCTTGTTTTATATCAGACCTAGAGCTCGTACCCAGCCGTCTGATGCCATCCAGAAAGCGCGTGATCTTTCCCCAATCCCAAACATATTACACAATAAAACACGATATTAACAACATAGTATCCTTGCTTATAACTTTTGCCCGTAGCTGACCTGGACCTCATCCGTCCGCCTGATTCCGCTTATGCTATTCTGAACCTTTGTGTCCCGCAGTATACTCTCATCACTAGCGTTGTTGGCGTTGTAGGTAATGACAGTTTGGTTCGATGGACCAGCGATGCCATCGTTGCCCGGCATGGATCCGTTGGCGTACTTTCGGGCGCTGTGGTTGCCGTACATTGGTAGTTTGTAAGCGCTGTTGCCATTGGAATAACCAGAGCTGTCGCCCTTGCTTCCGTAACGGAAACGAACATATAGTGGTCTTAGGACGGGGATGGATGAACACATGATTGTAACGGTACTCTCGGTCGCGGACCAGATGAGCATGTCGACTGTATCATCTAAGCTGGGTTAGTTGGATGATCATGGATGGCAGGACAGAAAACATACAGATGTATTCATTGGCATTCAATCCATTGAGGGCTACTGTGCGCACAATACCACAAATTCCGGCACTATAAGTCATTAGTTTATATACTAGCCATGCGATAGTTATTGACTTACAAAACACCAAGACTGAGACCACATGCGACAGTGATCTTCTCTTTGCGCTTCATGTTGAGTTGCCAGATGACAAACCAGGGGAAAATAGCGAAGCAGAAATCGGCAACGACGAACCAAGCTGAGTAGATTAGCATGAGTATCCAGTGGTAAGAGTCGGAGTTGGGCATCCTTACATCCGACAGTCAAGCCGACCTTTGAGAAGTCGATCCAGCATGTTCCCTGTATTCTCTTATCCCAAGAGCTCTGGACCGGATCGCACTGAACGACGACAACAATGCTGGAAAAGAGCGTGAGGAAGACCGTTCCTGCAAGAAACGCCCAGATGAACATCTTTTGGTACTTGTTTCGCACAATTCGCAGGAGGAAAATGCCGACGGCGCATTTACCCAGCCCGATAACCATCAATCCAGCGACTTGACTATAAATCTCCATCTCGACGGCTTTGAAATAGGCATCGGGGTTGCCAACTTCGGCGAATTTCTGACCAAGGCCATATTGAGTTCCTGCGGTAACGAAGGCGGAATAAATGATCTGGAAAACCTACACAGCGTTGTTAGTATATCTAGACGATAGTTCAATATGTGGATGGCGCATACCAATGCGACGATAACCAGGTAGTCATCAGCACCAACAGAGTGTAGGATCTTTGCGCGAGTATAGAGTCGCAAACCAACAAAGACTGCAAAGACCACGACCTGAACCCACAGGACCGCATTGATCATGGGCCCCAGGCCTCCGTAGTACTCACCCATGGCAGCTTTACCGAAGAAGATTTGGCGAAGAACCAACAACCAAGAACCAACACAAAAGGAATGAAGAAATGAGAAAAAAGTCGTGGTTGTCGAACACGAGGGGTTTGCCTGGTCTCTGGACCCGACGAGGTGGAACTCCCGACCTTATCGACTCTGGTGCATGCGTGCCAAGATTGTAAGAGTCTGCAATGGGAAGGGCCCCTGATCGGCTACTTTGCCAGTCAGGTACCCGTCATCACGCGTTTGACCAGGTGTACAACTTGTCACTGATATCGCGATGTGTCTAAAGAGGAAAAAAGAAAGGAGCGAAGGATTGTTTAATGCTAGCGTGTTTCAATCCGGGCAATGGAGGTAACATTTACGTTTAGAGGAAGTCTTACGGTGGATAAACTAACTCAGCTTTACCAAGATCTACATGCTCAATCCCTGTTGACATTGATGACGATTGGAAGGTTCGGCAGAGGTAACGTCTCAGCTCTTAATCAAGAAACTGGCTACACTGAGCATCATCTTTGCAACAGACTTAACGAACTTGGATAAAGTTTATCTCTTACACTTGTTTCACTTCTGCATCTAAATATGCATCGACGGGCAAGTAAAGGCGTGGCTAAGAACAATGAGTTTTGAGTCTTCATCTCTGGTTCCCTCGGCACCGTAGATGCTAGTACGCGAAGAACCCCAAGTCCCTTTCTTCAAGAGGCGAATTCTGCAATCATCGACACGATTTTCGTAAAGATCAGCCCCTCGGAATGAGCAGTCACCGGCGCCAAAGGTCCTTTCACATGCCGCGATGCCGGAGCATATGCCAAGCCCAACCGGGTCTCCACACATGTCGTACGAGTAGGATGTTGGTTCGCCGAAGGGTTCTTCAACACCAAAAACCCGGCTCTTAAACTCAAGGGCCTGTATCTTTTTTGCTTTTTTGGCCCCGAAAGTCCGGACGTGTGGTCACTGAAGATTGTGATTGACCAATTCTTAGCAGGGCGTGGGCTGTCCTGCATATGTAATATTTTATATGGGTAGGTAGCTGCAGGTAAAGCTCCACATGTTCATTAGCATAACTGTATTCCATGTGGCGTGTACCGACAGTGTAACATCGAGCATTCGACTCGGGTATTGATCAAATAATGTTCCTTACCTTGACATCACGACACTCGCTACTAAGAGCTTAATCAGCCCGGTAAGGCCTAACTTTTGGGGCAATACTACTATCTGCAAAGGTCTGAGCTCCTGAACCAGCGGGAAATATTGCCTTTGGGCCGACCCGTCGCGGGATAAATCAGTTTGACATTCCCCGGTGCAGGGAGCCCTTGCCCAGACATAAAGGAATCGTCGATACTTCCCCTGAGACGAGGCGGGATTCAGGCGAGGACCATGTCTAGTCGTGTTAGTAGTATTCTAGCTCCACATATAGTACGCCCATATGCTGATCTCGCTCCACGTAATGGCGTGTTCAGACTACTTTCGCGGATCCGCGTCATCAGCCCAGTTTCAAAGAGGGGCCGGGCCGCAACCGTTAAAGAAAACGGTTGTTGGTTGTTAGCACGGTTGAGGAACAGTGTGCTCGAGCTTAATTGGCTATTTAATATCTATGCATGTAAGCTATGGGAAACATAGGGGACTGACTATATCTTGCATCTACAAAACAACCAACCCAACCGTGAAGCATTGATTCTCTTCGCAACCACTTCCCGGCAGACCCGGAGTGAACGTCTTCACATGAAGACAAAGTCGTGGTTCAGGTCGACAAGTTGTTTTAGCTGTGGGTCTTCTTAGTTAGCGTCCTCAGCGAAGCGACCATTCGTGTATGGATTCGGATCCTATGAACACACAACCTTGTTCCGCGGGAGCTTGCTAGTTTGACGGGCAACGGCTAAGATAACCCCGTCGTTAGCGATGTTAAACGCTTAACAGATCAGCCCGGTTTCTGGAGCCAGTTGTTGTCGATCACTATCGCTAAGGTCGCACACCGACATTCGATACGGCGCCTGATTGCAGTATCATGATACTCAGATTGCATTATGCAGTGTCTTAGCGACGCAGATAATGGCACATGGGATGCATGATTGATAGGAAATGCTATCATGATATACTCTTGCTGGGTTCAGGTGTCAGCCTTTGGTTAAGTATACCTGTTAGCGTTGAGAAACTTATCCACACTCAACGTCGCATTTGGTTATCCTAGTAAGGGGCTCGGTTGGCCTGAACAGGGAACAAAGTCTACTAGGTTCATGAGCTGAACCGCCATGCTCTTTAGAGAGGGGAGATGGTCAAGAGATGTGAGCATATTTATACAGAAGCAGACGAGACTGTTGCTCGGCAGAACAATCCTAAAGTATCTTGGTAATCTCGTTTGTTTTTCCAACTTTGAACTCCACTGTATCAACCGCAATACCTTCTTATTTCCAGCCACAAGATGGGTTCAGTAGGCTCTTCTACCAACGATATTATCGCCACCCTCGATAGTGTGCAGCCCACTCAGTTTGGCGGTAATGAAGTAGAGCGACTTCGTGTTCGTGCTGCTGCACGTCGACTTCTAGCCAGAGTTGAGTCCCCTTATGAGCGAGCTTGGGGTTTCTGCTTTGAGCATCCTGCCGTCAACGCTGCTCTTCAGACTGCCATTGATCTTGGTATCTGGAAGGCCTGGACTGAGCTTGGTGGTGGCAAGAAGACCATTGATGAGTTGGTCAAGTTGACTGGACGTGATGTCGAGCCTAACCTACTACGTATGTGACTTCCCATAGCGGTCTCATCTACATATGAGACGTGTCATTCTATCTGATGCTTACTTATCTTGTTCAGGACGACTTTTCCGCCTCATGGCAGCTTTCAATGTCGTTGAGGAGACAGACCAAGACACCTTCAAGCCTACACCATTCTCATTTGCCATTGGTGACGAGAGCACCAAGGTCCGAGCATCCCTTGAGGCTGCGTAAGTAATATGATTCCTCATCAGAGCTTCACTCGCTGACCATTATTAGCAACTACCAATACATCTCAGCTGGCCAGAACCTTCCCAAGTACTTGGCCAAGATCGGCTACAAGGAGCCTACTGCCGCTGAAGAAAACAACTATGCCGGAAGTGACCCCGAAGGACTGAACTTCTTTGGACGTTTACAAAAGAGCCCTGAGTACTATGAAGCCTTTACCGGACACATGGAAGCTTGGACCTCCTGGAAGACTCCCTGGACCAAGCTTTACGACCCTAGCAAGTTGATCGACGGCGCGGACCTCAGTAGTGCTCCGCTTGTTGTTGATCTGGGTGGTAACACTGGCATTGATATCTCCCATGTCCTCACAGCACGACCAGATCTCCCCGCGGGATCTCTGGTGCTCCAGGATCTTCCCGAGATTATTGAGCGCGCCAAGGTAGACGCGAAGATCACGGCTACGGCCCATGACTTCTTCAAGCCCCAGCCAGTTAAAGGTAGTCGTGCTTACTTTATGCACGCTGTCCTGCACGATTGGCCCGATGCTCAGGCCACTCAGCTTCTTCAGAACACCAAGGATGCGATGGTTAAGGGTTACTCTAAGCTTTTCATCTATGATATCGTTGTGCCGCCCACTGGAGCTAGTATCAGCCAGACTACTATGGATGTCCAGATGATGTCTTTACTTTCTGCCTCGGAGCGTACCAAGAAGCAGTGGGAGGACCTTTTGGAGGGTGCTGGCTTTAAGATTGTCAATTTCTGGCCTGACCCTCAGCAGTATGAGATGCTGATTGAGGCTGAGGTTGCTTAAGCAACGACACCGCTGATATAAGGCAACTACAATGACATGAACAAATTAGTATAGCAAGTAGTACGATCATTGAATTGATGAACTTACCCAGTATGTAGTGGCGCTCTTGCTGGGCAACAAGTGAAAAGGAGTTCAAGAATATTTATCAGTGATTTGACAGGAGTGCGGAAGATGGACAATGTGATTTGTCCATTGTTCATGCAGATATTATTTAACTCCTCACGTGGAGCCTAGGGTAGGATGTTTTGCAGAATAACAGCTAACATTGTAAAACTGAGGTGACCGGTATTCTGACTTTAACTCGCTGAACTATTAAATACGCTGGAGCAACAACTTCTCGTAAAAACCCAAGTTTTGTTCTTTCGATTCGTGTCATGCAAATATCATCACGTGGTAGCTACTTTTCTAATCACCCGGTTTCAAACGCGAGTAATGGCTCCGAAACTTGCGGGAAACTTCAGCTTTGAAAACAAGAAAGGAACATACTATGCTTGTGTTTGCAAGTTGCATGTTATAGGCGAGTGAGATCGAGTAAGACCTTCATGTTGGCAGAAACTAATCTTGCGTTACCAAGCAAAGCTCTCCTCGACCAATCTCACCACCACGCCCCTTCTTCCCAACTCTGTAACAGCAACTCTGACTTCATCCGCCATACCCGATGGCCCGCAGACAACTACCGTGGTACCACCTGCAACACTTCCAAGTTCCTCCTTGAGTACGGCGTTAAGATCGAAACGTTTCCCAACAGAAATGGAAACATCAAAGTCGTTCCATGTCTCTTGACCGTCTCCAGCATCATGGACGACTGGAATAATGGCTCGCACTGCCTGTACAAGTGGCTCTGTCCTCACACCCCAGAACAGCTTCTTCTTGCCTCGAAGCCCCATCACGCTCGGGTTGTGGTCTAGACATGGTAGTACGCCGGTGACTCCAACGCCTCCAGCAACACAAATGATGTTGGGGTACTCAATAGTTGGGTATGGGGCTGGAGACGGCAGTATAGACGCTTGAGGACCGTAAGAGCCTTCGACCAAGACCGGGAAACCGGCAGTTGAGCTTGTCTTTGCTGACAAAAGAGACGTCAAACCGCCATGATTACGAATGAAGATGATCAAGCCGGGAACATTGGCGTCGCTTGAGTATTGTTCTAAGTCAGCTGTCTCTGAAACGTTCTTTTCGTCCTCGTTCGTGTTGCCACTACCATCATGAGACTGTACCCTATGAGAGGGGACA
The DNA here is from genome assembly GCA_014898835.1 of Fusarium lateritium. Classification (NCBI taxonomy): domain Eukaryota; kingdom Fungi; phylum Ascomycota; class Sordariomycetes; order Hypocreales; family Nectriaceae; genus Fusarium; species Fusarium lateritium. Next base: position 19,665 of record JAAVTZ010000886.1, on the reverse strand, counting down.
GGACCAGAAGACACTGCGGCCACCGAGAAAGGGTGGTTCTCCCAGAAACGCCACGTAAGGGTTGGAAAGTAGAGGTAGACGTGGCCCTCTGCTTCTACACGAGGGATTGTGAGCTGCAAATAGTCCTCGTCTATGACGGCGACGTATGCTCTCTTGACTCCATTCTGCACCACCCTCAACGGCCTGACCAGGAAGCGTTCGAAGATCCAAAAGGCGAATGTGATCCAAATCCACGTCTGGTATCCCCATTGCCACTCGTATCGGTAAAATATGTGCAGCAAGCAGCCGATCATTGAGAGAAGAGCGAGAACCACGTGGGATGCCAAAAAGGCTTCATATAGCTTCCGGCGGAGTGGGAGAATGGAAAAGGGAATAAGAAGGGACAAAGCTAGCGTGGCCACGATGCCCCAGATCCAGTAGTCCAACTTGGACTCCTCCTCGTACGCGCCTGCGCCTTTTAGAGGATCAAGATAGATCTGCAAATAGATGGCGGAGTGTAAGCATGCCTGCAAAGAGCAAATGACCGCGATCCACCGGTGAAGGAGGAGGAAAGTCGAGTGAGACCAGTTGGTGACAAAGAGGAGGAGATTGTTGCGGCTGGAGAAAAGAACAGTGAGAGCAAGGTTGGCAAAGCTCAAAAGTCCTACACGATTGCTGATATATGCCATGAGCTGCTGCTCGAGCGAGCCGTACCAGGACATGGGATCTCTAATTTCGTATCCGACGGCCGAAAGGATTATGTTGATAATCCAGATATACGCGATGAAAAGGCCCTGACCGCGTGTGGGAACAAAACCAAGCCCAAGAACGGGCACGGCATGGTAACTCCCAAACAGAGGAGGATCAATGACAGTGGCGTAGAACTTGGAGATAAGAGCCTGAGGGAGTGGAAGGAATCGAAGCCACGAGAAGACGACGGGGATGGCAACGCAAGTTGCCATGAGGATGATACTGTTTTTCTGTTAGTTCAGAGATACATTAAATTCCATTCGTGGTACGCACCCATATCTCTCAGAAAGAACCTCCATCTTCTCGAACCCAGCATCGCCATTGAAGTTACCGAGCCATGCATCCTCATCCACTAGAGAGGTCTTGTTAAGCACTGCATCCGAGTCGACAATCTCTGTGGGAGGAGATCTGGAGATGAGAGAAAGGGCAACCTGGTAAGAGTATTTGGGTACAGGTTGGATCTTGAGTCGTCCGACGATATCCATTTCCCAGACCTTCTCAAGAGTCGAGTTCTTCACATCCCGACAATGAGTATGGAAGCACCATGCCATGGTCTGGAGAAAGGGGTCATTGGTAGCCTTGCACTCGGGCGTTGCGGCGGCCATATGCATTGAACCCTCGTGTTCGCCCATGCCGTGGTCGTCGTTGCAGTGAAGGGTCCATCCACCGACAGTGTCGATACATCCATAGGCGCATGGAGGATCATACATTGATATGCCGTATCCAATGACTCCATATCGCTCTCTGCCCGTGGTTGTACCTGCCCAAGCGTTGAGAGGGAATAGGCTCAGAAGAACCACTGTTGGGACGAGCGATCGCATGCTGGCGGCTTGGTTGGGGTGTTGAGTAATGGGCAAGACTCAGAAAATAAGTTTAAGTTTGTTGATCATATGTACTTATTTGAGCCTCAAGGACACCGTGGTAAATGTCGGGGTTTAGATGAAGTATGATTAGTTGAGAGGATTACAGCGCCTCGGGATATACAATTCGGAATATATCTCCGTGGCCTACCTCAGCGTATTCGGTGTATGAGAAAAAATGAGCAATATGGCGGCCACTAAGCAACGACGAGGATGTGTTTCTACGAGCCAATTGGACTTGACCAGAGTCTAGACTGCCGATGGGTGGATGCAATGCACTTGAGCTGCCCAAGCCACGGTTGTCTTTCTCCTCAAACGCGCCCGAGATAGGTACCAACAGTGGTTGCCAAGACGACTCATGGCGCTGAATTCAGCAAATTCTTGCAAATATTTGCCTCTTGATAGGCTGGAGTGACCGTGGGGGCTTTCCTCCAAGGTCTAGCCCATGTTCAAGTGAAACTCGCTCAAATGTGCGCGCTCACCATTTGCTTGTGGGGTCTTGTCCCATATGCCGCATAATAAAGAAACTTGCTCCTTGGCTTAGGTGCTTATTTAACTTTTCATAGCAGCTTATGTTCAATTATCTAAAATGCTTGTCGTCTTCTCGAATCTCGATATCCTTGAAACTAGTGAGTAAGTTTAGCAGTTCTCTTTTCTATATGCTTAAAGCACTCAGTACTGGTGTACATAATGCATTGAAGTAAGGCTCTATATCACAGTTTTACCAAGCTCTATGACTGTTCTTCTGAGCCCTCAAAATAAAAGATTTGGGCTGTTATGGCATCACGTGGCAATGATCCCGCAACAGCCCAAGACCATCTCGGACCAACGATGTCTCGAATTTCAGCGCGAACACCCTCTTTCCACCCCGTCATTATGAAAGTGTCATCAACATCATCTGCTAAGAAGCACCCATACGATAATAACACAAGAGCTGCGGGCTCATAAGCCTCAAGTAACCCCATGAAATCTTTGCTGACCAGACAGGCCCATTGCAGCGATGCTCGATGTGCTGGCCACAACTGCGATGTCTGTGCTTTTCTCACTAGCCATTTCATCAGATCCAGGGCATCCTGACAGATTCTTCTGGTGTCTTGGTCCTCCTCTTGGTCCAAAAATGTCAAAGAGTCGAGTGCATCCAAGAGTGGATCGAGAGGTCCATGGTCTGGTGGTTCAGCCTCCGTGACGAAGAGCATTTTCTCACGTCTCTCTGGTCGTATGACTCCAAAAGTATCTGCAATAGCCCTCACACCCTTCACGAGTTTGCAAGTAACCATTAGGTCGTTCAACATGGACGGAGAATCATTATCTCCTCTCACAAGCTCTTTGGCAGAGCCTTCAGCAAAAGAGCTAACCATCATGAGAACTGAGGCAAGATGACACAAAGGGCCGTTGTCGTGGTTTGCTTTCGCCACTACGTCCCTCATCAATCCCACAGCATTTCTAGAATAGTTGAAACCTAGGGAGGCGTAGATGTCTCGTCGCCGGCGATGTGCTACCACATCTGTTTGTGATCGATGTGCTGTATGTGCTCGTTCGAACGAGGATAAGGCCAGCGCTAGATTCAGAATGACTGGATGGTCGAAAGCCAGGTGTGTCACTTCATACTGCCAAAGATCTTCCGTCCCTGGTTGGTCAGTCATTGCCTTGAAGGCAACTTTGTGCCAATGGTCTAGCAGCTCCCTATCTTGCGCAGTCAAGCCGTCCGCAGGTGATGGAGCGATCCGCTGAAGATGTGGGACGAGCACAACCTGTGTTGAAGTCGTGTCGCGCGGCGACTGCGTTCGGCTCCTAGGGGATCTTCCTTGAGCCCTGAGGCTGCATGTTGAGTTACGTCGAACACATGCCGTGCATGGAACATTCTCGTCACACTATCGTGGATGTGAGCGTTCGTTCACTTCATTTGGCTTGGTCTGCAAGTCATTACCTTTACTTTTCTAGCCTTGCATTGCGAACAGCCTGTTCGCGTCTTCTTGTAAGTCATTCTGAGTGATTTATAACGAGATTGACAGTTCACTACTACCCCAATCGCCAGGGATTTAATGATAATAAGGCGCGCGGTTGACGACACTGCGCGCCATTGTGGGCCTCTATCACGCCATCCTCTAGAACGCATCCTCGACTAACCCCGTCTCAGCAACATACGTCGCCCAATGTACAAGCATTTCCTCCAAAATCTCAGGACGTTTCTGAGCCAGATCGTGTTGCTCAGCCGGATCTTCCTCTACATTGAACAGTTCCCAGTTGCTCCCACGCTCCTTCGGTAGCATCACTGCTTTCCAGATTCCCCTACGGATCGCACGATTGCCAAACAATTCCCAACCATGGATGTGATCTGCATCGTTGTGGACGGTAGGATGCTCTGAAGGAGACGAGAGATGGCTTACCCATGACCTTCCTCGAGGAATGACGACTTGTCGGTCCCTGAAGGAGGTCCCTGGGTGTTGCACCTGGGCAAGATCAAGGATGGTGGGCAAGATATCCATGACAGTTGTGAATGAATGCGAAATAGTCTCAGGGCCTGTTGAAATCGGTGGGAAGCGGATGAGGCAAGGGCAGCGAATCCCGCCCTCTGTCGACCATCCTTTGAACCCCCGAGAAGGGGCAGTGGCAGCGCATGCCCACCGTGAGCCATACCAGACGTACGAGTCGTGTCTACCGATATTCTCGAGACTGTTGTCATAGTGTGCAGCAATAAGTTCGCCCAACGTCTTGAACGAAGATAAGAGCTAAATCTCGCAGTCAGTATGAGCAGCAGGGTATCAGATGGAAAGGGGCGACGAACAGGTGCTGCTTCTAACGTAGATCCTTCCGCTCCGTTATCTGACATGAACAAGATGAAAGTGTTGTCTAGTTCACCCGATACTTCAAGCGTATCAATCACCCTGCCAATGTTCTTATCAAGCAGATCAACCATGGCTGCGTAGACCTCCATCTTCTTTGCAGAGATGGCTCGCTCATGATCTGTGAGATCTTCCCACTTCACGCCCGCTTCGAAACCAACCGGAGGGGCAGCCTCGACGTCAGACGGCACAAGACCTAGGACTTTCAATTTGGCTAACCGGTCTAGCCGGAGCTGGTCCGGTCCATTATCATATTTGCCGCCTCCAAATGTCAGAAATTAACCAAATAAAAAACGTTGAGAACTTACGATATTTGTCCACAACTTCTTGTGGCGCCTGCATCGGCCAGTGTGGCGCTGTGTAGGCCAAGTAAGAAAAGAATGGCTGTTCTTTTTCTTCCTCGGTTCTGTTGTTCAACATATCGATCAGTTTGTCCGTGAAGAAATTGGTTGAGTAAAAGTCCTTTGGCAAGTCCTTTCTTCTATCAACAGGATTGTCATTCTCCATCCAAAAACCATCAGATGTCAACAGCATCGTGTCTTCATTTGCTTCAAACTGCGGTTCGTAGTTGTAGTGATTACCACAGCCAGGCAAGAAGCCAAAACTCTTTTTGAAGCCTCTTGCACTCGGAGAAACGTCAGGAGTCATTCCCAAATGCCACTTTCCAGACATGATGGTTAAGTAGCCTGCGTCAGAGAGAATTTCGGGCAAAGCAGCGACTCTCCAGTTAAGATAGCCTTCATAGCCCGGCTTGTCAACGTAATCAGGGTATTTACCAGTGAGATTCTTCTTCATCTCGGCAAACTCGGCCATCTGACCGACTCCAGCGATGTGGTTATCGGTGCCAGACAGAAGCATGGACCGTGTAGGCGAGCATGCCTGCGCGGTATGGAAGTTGGTCATGCGTATGCCATCTTTGGAAAGACGGTCCAGGACAGGAGTGTCAATCTCGGAGCCATATGGCTTGATGTCGCTGAAGCCAAGGTCATCAGCAACTATGATGAGGAAGTTTGGCCGTTTAGCAGTGCCCATGATTGCAAGAGATTTGTAAGGGATGTGGAGGACAAATAGTAACTATATTGCGCCGCTAGAAAGTGGCAGGAGGTGGCATGCTACTGTTTACATACATCCCCATGCTGAGGAATTGCTGCAATTTATCTCGATCCCATCGGACACGCGAATCTCCGACTGAAGCCGACGAGCCACGCTGTCAGATCACTCTTGAGTTTTGACAATATCTAGATTGAGCTAGAGGGGCCAAATTCCACGAAGCTCCACATCGCGAGAGAGCTTTTAAGAAACCCCCAAATTTTGGTGTGGTTCGGATGTTACTCTAATTGGCTCCATATGCAATGTTTTACAAGCACGCAATATCTATATCTCAAAGACGTTAGACATATTCGCGCTACCCACACCCTGGTAAGCCTCTTAAATCTTGGACGACCGGGCTGTCGCTCGGATCATGGTCTCATTGGTGAAGTGCGCTTCAATACAGCTCCGACTTCCACCGCTTCATGATCAATAAAGGCTAACACAGTCAATTATTGAATGAATATGATGAAAGCAGGGGAGATAAAGACATAATCGTCCAAAAATTAGAGCATTCCGCCATCGCGCATCTTCATTGCGAGATTGTAAGAAAGAAAACCGCGAAACTCAAAGGTCGCCAGCGCCGGGCATTTCTCTATATATAAGGTAAGGTCTAGCTATAGAAATCTCAAATTTAGTTGTTCAGACACGGTTTTCTACTTCCATTTACATCCTTAAACATGTCGATCGAAAAGCAATCACTTCCACCCACTGTGGATGACTGGGGCACGTCCAGTTCGAACCCGGACAAGCAGTCTAGTGGCCTGGAGCAGCACCCTCCCAAAGATTGGTCAGAAGCTGAAGAACGAGCCGTGGTCCGCAAGCTTGATCTCCTCATCATGCCTCTACTTATCGCCGGATTCTTTGTCTTGCAACTCGATCGCGGCAACATCGGCAACGCCCTGACCGACTTCTTCCTCGCTGAAGTAGGCATCACTCAATTCCAATTCAACATCGGCAACCAACTCCTCAGTCTTGGCATTGTGCTACTTGAGCTGCCCAGTAACCTTGTTCTCTATCGCGTCGGTCCTCAGAAATGGATTAGCTGCCAGATCATTTGCTGGGGGCTGGTAGCTACGTTCCAAGCGTTCATCAAAGGAAAAGGCGTCGGCGCCTATTACGCTACCAGGCTGATGCTTGGTCTTCTTGAAGCCGGCTTCATTCCCGCAGGCTTGTACACTTTGACACAGTGGTACAAGCGTAATGAGACCAGCAGACGCTTCACTGCGTTCTTCCTTGGCAATATGACTGCTTCAGCAGCAAGCGGTCTCATTGCTTACGGTATTCTTCAAATGCGAGGCACAGCAGGACTATCTGGTTGGCAGTGGATGTTCTTGATTGAAGGCATGATCACTATTGTTGTCGGCATCGTTTTCGCCCTCCTCATGCCTCACTCTCCTGAGAATCCAACAAATATCCTCCGCCACTCGTACTTTACGGCACGAGAGATCCATATTCTTACCCATCGTGTGGCCAATGAAAATCTTGCCCAAGGTCCCAAGCACAAGTATGTCAGATGGGCCGATCTCAAGGCAGCATTCTCTCGATGGTATATCTACCCACAGCTTACCGTCTCCTTCTGTTGCATCGCCATTATTTCGCCACTTGGAACGTATCAGCCGTCCATCATCGCAAGCTATGGCTACGATCGTCTTCAAGCAAATGCACTGTCTTCCGTCGGCAATTGGATTGTGATTGTTCTGAATCTATCCTTTGGGTGGATTGCTGATAAAACTCAGAGACGAGGTGGTCTTATCATTCTGGCGGCTGTGCTGAGCTTTGCATTTTGTCTTGCCACCAGACAACTCGCTACGAGCGCCAATCGTGATCTCAAGTACGGAATCCTCGTTTGCACCACGCTGTGGGGATCCGTGGCTCATCCTCTGAACGGCTCCTGGCTTGCTGTCAACGTTCGCAACCCTGCAGAGCGATCCATTACCATGGCTCTCCTCATCATGACGGCGAACGCTGCTGGTTTGGCTGGTGCTCAGGTTTTCCAAGCACATGATGCACCACTATATAGGACCGGTTTTACAGTGATTCTCACTCTAGCGTCCATCGCTTTGGTCTTTGCGATCGGTTCTAATGTACAGTATCTGTGGCTCAACAAAAAGCTAGACAACAAGGAGGAAGCAGAGGAAGGAGTAGGGGAAGCGGTGATAGAAGGGAACAAATGGCGATTCTCATTGTAGAGGAATTCTCTGATGTGGTGAACTTCTTTCTAATAAAACGAGATAAGTTTGGGCTCTAGGAGACTTCGTGTTTAGTATAATTGTCGACAATAAGGCCTGTTATAGCTTTTAGGACGATGAAACTGCTCGAATCCTGGCATCGTAGATTCTCGTAGAACCAGGACTAACTTTGCGACGGCAGGGCCAGAGTTGGGGTAGTTGCGGCGATAACGAATAATATCCATGGTGAAAACACAAGTCTGGTGCCTCCTAGTGCCTCTCAGTGAAATTGAATAGCCCAAGCTTATGATATGGGATGTCAACTAATGGCAGGCGGTTTAGGAAGAACTGGCATCAAGAGTCGATATACCTTAAGCCAAGCTCTAGACAGCATTATCTCAGCCATTAGAGTAAGTAGGATTATGTAATTTGCTCTAAGCCGAAACGTATTGAAGGGACCAACTATCATAGGCCAGATGACCATAATCAAGCGTGACTTCCTCTTTTGACCCCAATAAGCCCAGTGGAAGCCTTGAACATGACGGATTGACTTGGCATCCTTTTGAGTTTGAGAGCCCATCTGGATGGGAAGGATTACACGAGCACTTATTTTTTGTTCGCGATTTTTGCGGCTCTTGGCCATGAGCTAAGCAAAACGAGGGACAGTCGCATTAGTTACCACATAACTAATGGAAGTACAAAAGTTAGACAAAAAAGACAGCATATAAAATCAACAACTACTAGATAGTGAGAATGTCAGAAAGGAGGGCTAGAGTAATCTTGAAGCTTTTTTTCATTTGATCTTATTTTATCCTAGATATATTTTAATCCCATTATGTATTGAACACCTTATACCGAGATCTGAGGTTTATTATGTCTTTTTTTCTTGAGTATTACTTCTTATCTCAAGAGAGTAGGTTCTAGGATGGGCTTTCAGGACTTTTAAACGATAATTGCATTATTATATGTTGTATCTGATGTTAACTACCGTTCGTGCTGAGAATTTGAGTCAAGTTCTCCTTGCACAGCCCCGTCAATCCTATATAAGGCTCAGTCTGCAAATCTGTATATACACCCCCAAGCTCATCAGCATCAACTGCAGAAACTGCCCCACGCGCTGGATATGGCCTTGAAGCCATCCATATACGACCATCAACAAGTCCTGGATGAATGGGCTCAGCTTCATCTGTAAGGACTTTGGCCTGCTTGAGCAAAGGCACTATATACGGGGAGAACCAGAAGTTCTTATAACGCTCAAGGAACCATCTCTTCCCGCAGGTGTTGTGATAGAAGGCGTATATATTCTCTGACGCGATATTGGTTCCGAGGTTGAGTTGCTGGATCCACTCCCGCTGAGTCGAAGGATTCTGAAGATCCACGACTGTGGATAGCCGGTTCCATACCCTGCCGAGAGCCTTGTAGACATTTGATGGCAGCTGAATGTCGTATGGCTGAAAGATCCCACCTTGCTTGAGAAAATCCGTGTTGACGGTTGTAGTAAGATCGTGGTTCTTATATTTCAGAAGATGAATCTCGAGCTCATTACGGCACTGCGTCTGAGCAAACCCAGAGTCAAAATCCACAAACACGTGATACTCAGTAATGTCGTCCTTTCCTTGTCTTGGTCTCGGTAGTGAAGTTAGGTTGCTCAGATCAGCGGGGTGCACTCCGTTGTTCATGTCGAGAGTTCGATGATATTCCTGACGAACGTAGAGCTGAGCAGTGAACCATTGATCCATATGATGAATCCTAACAGTATCATCATCATTGGGATCAATCTTCGCATCGTCAGCCATAACAAGTGCCAACACAGCTTTGATGAATCGTCGTATATCGCCAACGGGTCCCATGATGGTGCCTGAGTTGAGATATCGTGAGTCGATAAATAGAGGATTTAGAGGATCATCATCTCCAGGCTTGACGCCGAATTTTAAACGGGGCGAGTTTGAAGATGGCATTAGAGGGCACATGGGCTCATTTGGAGACCCAATAAAACACATCTTGCCTGCACCGTAGAGAATAGTCTGTCGAAGGCCAAGCTCGTGAAGCTCATCAATTGCGATACCTCTCTGATCCGCCAGACGCTGCTCCGATTTCTTTGAAATGTCGAAATAGCGCTCAATCATGACTTCTGCAGGTAATTGCGCCAGCACATCAAAGCTATCCACGATAATGACCAGATCATCATCTTCTGCATCTAAATCGTTGAAATAACGATTCATGACACGGAGTTTTGCAAGATGATCTGCTGAATCAAACTCGTTCTCGCCCTTGTAGCCGATCAAGGTAGGGATTGGATAGCGGTTGACAAGAGCTGAGACGACACCAGCGCAAACAGCATCGTTGACTATACTTGAGGGTATAAGATAGTGAAGGCGAGATACCTTTGGCGTGCTTTGATGTGATAGTGAAGAGGTATTCTGAGATTGACGGTTAAATAAAGTTCCGGGCATGAGTCAATTAAAAGCAGGTATCATGGTAGACTTACGATGAGTTGATGATGTGAACCACTGACGAATAATGATACAAAACAAAAAATGAAGAAGACGATGAGAAAGATTGTACGTCGTTTCAATATTTTAGAGAGAAAGAAATCCATGGTAAAAATGGGTCGTAGTAGGCAATGCCATACGTGAAGCTATTTCAACACGAACTAGGCTTTTTCTGATAATACGTCTTGGTTAGAGTTAAGCATAGTAAATTGTTTCACGGGCAACATACCCGTAGAATAAAATGCTTGGCCCATTAAACAACCAGCTGGGCAGATGCAACGGTCATAGAGCCGGGCATCAATAACGCACTTGATTCTTCACATTCAGTGAAAGGAAAAAGGCGCGCCCACTTTACGCAGAGAACTGAAGTCGTCAGCTAACCCCTGAACCATCCCCTGGTAGGTTAGTATTGCATGTGCCACGTCTTGTGGCTTTTTTAGTTGCTTGTTTCTAGCGTGGTGGCGGACAGGACTAAATAAATGTCCGTTCTTGCCGGTTAGCTCAACTTCCGGTGACTAGTGGCATACCCCTGGAACACGTAAACCTGGGGGGGCGCTTAAGCACCTTCAGCTCCAAGTTGATGGAACCTGAGGAGACATCGTTGGATCCTCAAGATGAAGGCTCGATTTCCAAAACCGGCGCTGTACACGGCTGTATCGCTGATACTCACTTGGGTCGTTGCCTTGAATTATCGAGAGGCCCTCTTCGATGGGGTCCAATCACATTTACGACCCTCCCAAGATCAGAAAGCACCGAGTCGGCTCATCATCAAAGATAAAGTCGCGACAATCACAGACACTCTCTTCACACCACGCCTCATTCCCCTCATTCTTCATTACCACGCAGTTCTCGGCCCTACATGGCCCATCGTCTTGTTCACGTCTCAAGGAACATACGATGAATACCTCTCACCCAACGCCTCAACATCCGCAATCTGGCGGCGCGCTGTACAAGATGGCGCGATAGCAACGAGGATTGTATCTCCTCAGTTTAACCTGACCTCACGCAAAGGTGTAAACAAGTACTTTGCCCATCCTTGGCTCTGGGAACAACTTGCCCCAGCCAAACATGTTCTCGTCTTCCAAGCCGACGCCATTCTCTGCGCGAATGCGCAAAAGACTGTTGATGAGTTTCTTAAATGGGATTTCGTCGGTGCGCCTCTCAATGATACACGACAAGTCTTCAACGGCGGTTTATCACTCCGCAATCGGAACATGCTTCTCGACATCCTCAATGATGGAAGAGATTGGTGGGCGGACTGGAACACAGAGGGTACTGAATACGGAGGCCACGGCGAAGATGTCTGGATGAGCGTGCTAATGCGCGAGCGAGGGGCTCATCTCCCCTCTGTGAAAGAGGCGTTGACATTTTCTAAGCAATTGCCTTGGCATTTCAAACATGAACATGCAGGGAACCCGATCGGTTATCACAGGGTGCATAGGCAGCTGAGGAAAGACAAGAAAGCAATTCCCAGGATTCGCGAGTGGTGTCCTGAAATTGATCTGGCTGCGAATGGGAAGCGGCTATGAGGTAGTATTTTGTTTTAGGTAGCGAAATATCAATATCTGATGGCACAGAAGCAAGCAAGCCACCAGCAGGATAGCGCTCACACCGCGTCACCGCCCGCCAGACCAAGATATTAGTGTGTAATAATTTCCTAGCGCCCCCCCCTCGGTAATTCCAGGGGCCTCCCACCTTATGAGCGACGCGATTTCATCCCGTCCAATCTCTCTCAAGCAATCATTCACCATCCAACCCAATTCCACCATGCCGAACCGATTTCTTATCTGGGGCGGAACAGGCTGGGTAGCCGGCCATCTCAAAGCCCTCCTCGAAAAGCAAGGGAAACAAGTTTACACCACGACTGTGCGAATGGAGAACGTGACCGATGTTGGGAATGAGCTGAAGAGCATTCAACCCACCCATGTTCTCAATGCAGCTGGCTGCACAGGGCGTCCAAACGTGGATTGGTGCGAAGACAACAAGGCACAGACGGTGCGGTCTAATGTTATAGGCACTTTGATGTTAGCGGATCAGTGCTATCAGCTCGGCATACACTGCACTGTTTTTGCGACTGGGTGCATTTATCAGTATGATGAGGAACATCCCCTTGGTGGTGCAGGGTTTACAGAGGAAGATGTACCGAATTTTACAGGGAGCTTTTATTCCATGACAAAAGCCCATGTTGAGCCTGTAAGTGTAAATTAAATCTTTTCTCGTGTCAAGAATTGAACTTACTGGGGGCAGATACTATCCAGCTACGAAAACATTCTTATTCTTCGCTTACGCATGCCCGTCAGTGATGACCTGCATCCGCGAAACTTCGTCACCAAGATATTAACCTACGACAACGTCGTCAACGTACCCAACAGCAACACCATTCTCCACGACCTCTTGCCTGTGTCTATCGCACTAGCTGAGCATCGCGACACGGGAGTTTTTAACTTTACTAACCCAGGAGCCATCTCTCACAACGAGGTGTTGACGCTTTTCCGCGATATTGTGCGGCCAGGATTGGCGTGGAAGAATTTTTCGCTTGAGGAGCAGGCGCGGGTTATTAAAGCTGGGAGAAGCAATTGTATGCTTGATACGAGAAAACTTGAGGACAAGGCAGGAGGCTATGGGTTTGTTATACCAGAGATTCATGACGCTTATAGGTTGTGTTTTGAGAGGATGAGAGATGGTGGGGTTGCGTAATTGTTTGTTGGAGATGGATCTTTCGAGCGATACCAAATTGATTGATATGGGCATGTTCTGTAGATACTACTCAATAGCAGTTTACCCAGTCAAAGACATAGCCTTGATCACCTCGGGGAGACCGTCCCTGAAAGGCGAAAACGCCTCATGCATGCGCTAAGCAGCAGTTGCAGTAGCGTCAGGGGAATCTCGTACTGTATCGCTGCAACAACACAGCCTAAGAATCCCCATCCCTGCCCGGATTTTCTTCCTTTCCTCCATTTCCCACAGCTTGTGCACTTCTCAGCACCAGACAAACCCAGCCCGTATTCTTTCAGCCCGCCATGGCCTCCAGATCCTCCACAGAGGCTAAGCCCTCCACCCCACCGTTGGATCTCCAAATGCAAGATTTGGACCCTGATCGTCGCGGCATACCCTACAGCGATGAGGAGAGCGATTCGTTTCTTTCCAAAGATGAACATGTACACGATCATGTGACGTCTGACTCAAATCAGAACCAAAAGAAGGCGTCGTTTTGGATATTTGTGAATATTGTTGCTACTGTCCTGATTGTAAGTTCAATACACATCTCCACACAGATTCTTTACTTACGTATTTAAAGGTCTTCACAAATAAAGCTATCTTTGACGATGAGAACCTCAGATTCATCCAGATCACCTTCGCAGCCTTTCATTTCGCCGTCACCTGGTCCGGTCTTTGGATCCTTTCACTACCGCGCTTCGCTTTCTTCACCCCTAAGCAAGTATCCTACACTCAAATGCTCCCTCTCAGCATTACCATGACTCTCAATGTCATATTTCCCAACCTATCGCTCGCCTACTCTACCGTTACTTTCTACCAAATTGCACGCGTTCTCGTTACGCCGTGTGTTGCGTTTATCGACTACGCTCTCTATAGAGTCACCATGTCGGGCTTGGCGGCTTCGACACTTGTCGTAGCATGTTTTGGTGTAGCTATGGTCTCTTACTACGATTCGAGACCATCGGAGGATGCTCGTGTGAAAAGCACTTCGGAGATCGGGATAGTGTTTGCACTCACTGGTGTATTCTTCTCATCGCTTTACACGGTCTGGATCGCTGCTTTTCGGAAGAAGTTGAACATTTCAAGCATGCAGCTACTCCTCAACCAGGCACCTCTTTCGTCTTTCCTTCTTCTCTACTTCGTCCCTTGGATCGACAGCTTTCCAGCCATCAGCGATGTCAGCATCAGTCACTGGATTCTCATCCCATTTGTAAGCCATGTCTCCATTATATCAAATTTCCAAGCTGACGACGGTGCGTTCTAGTCTGGAGTTCTGGCTATGTTGATCAACATTTCTCAGTTCTTTATTATAGCCCAGACAGGACCTGTGGCCAGCACAGTCGTTGGTCATAGCAAAACATGCACGATAGTAATCCTCAGCTGGGCGATTTCAGGACGTGCTGCGACGGATATGTCTGTTGTTGGTTTGCTCACTGCACTAGCGGGAATCTTTAGGTGAGAATATGCCACGCTGTGTGAAGCTTAGCTAACAAGAGTCTAGTTATTCATTTGTGGTGATACGACAGAAATAGATGAAAGCATAGGTTAGGCTAAACATGGACATTTCATTCACAATCAGCCGTACATTAACGGAGCTCAAATCCCCACTCAAAGAAGATATGCGATTATTGGTAATATTCCACGTCATCTTCTTTTCCAATGAATAACGTTAGCCACCCGTTACAACGGCGCCAAGCCACAGCGGAATATTTTTGCTAAGGTACAGAACCAGCGACAGTTAAGAACTAGGACAGTCGATGGGCAGTTTCAGTTCTTAGCCGGAAGCCACGCAATTGCATCGTTCAGGGGTAACGGCGCCTAACTGTGCCTGGCGTTCGGGCTGACCCGCAAAAGAAAAGAGCTAAAAATCAATAGTCTTCAATAGTTTCTTTCTAGCTCGATGCACGCGGAAATTAGAAGCACTAGGAGCAGCGACAAATCTGTGTTAGTAGGCACGATCCATGATTTACGGGTGTTGATTGTTGGTTATTGTGATAAGCACATTTTCTTTTTAGCGTACCGTATATATCAACGGGCTCCCATCGCAGCTTGCGTCTGTTTTTGTTTCTCGCCAGCTTTGAAATCAGCCCACTTTGTCACTCTTTTAGACCAGATATCTTCGATATCCCCACATTCGCTATAATGATGTTCCACATCCTTGCCACCGGCGTTATTGCCGCCCTCTCGATCAGTGGCGTCAACGCTGGACTCTGCCGTCCTAGCTCTCAGACCACTGCAGTCACTTCATCTGAGACCACCACTGCTGAGGCCTCGGTTGCCACTTCTACTGTCCTGACTACCTCTGGTCTCGATGCCACTACCGATTTGACAACCTTTCTTACTCTGACAGCCGCCACCACCACCTCCGCGGCTGTTGACGAGACCACCACTTCCGTGGCTGTCGAAGAGACTACTACCTCTGCTGCCGTCGAGGAGACTACTACCTCCGCTGAGCCTGCTCCCCCCGCCGTCACCTCCATTGTCCCCCGTTCTATTACCTGGTGCAACGTCAACACAGACTGTGAGTCGCTCACCGACGTTAGTGGACTTAGCTGCGCGGACAACGCCTGTTCATGCATCGAGAACGCCTGTGTTTTCAACCGTGCTTAGATGGGAAGGAGGAACATCTTGATCTGTCAAGCTCTAGCGTTAGGGATTGGTAGTTTAACAAGATATTGAGAATATGCACGAGGCATCCTTTACCATTCCCCATTACGAGGTTCACATCATCGTGATACCGTGAGAAATAATACCGCGTTTCCCACGATTTCTAAGTCACTGTTTGTAACAAGTAGCCTTCTTATTCCTTGTTTGTGAAAGTAACATGTTGACGAACCTAATCACGCGTATCGATTTCGATAAGCGCGTAAATAACAAATGCCTGAACTATCTTTCCCTCTTCCATTTTAAGAACAACTACATCCTGTTTAAGTTCGTTATATATCGATGGGTTATTGCTCCATGAATGAATGCTTGTATAAGTATAGGCCCAGCTCCGATATTCAAAATCTTGGATCACAAGGAAGGAGAACTTGATATATATATATATATGTACATATTCTTTTCTATACATAGCCTCTATAGTAGGCCGACTTAATTATCATGAAATCATCAAGTTCGGCGGTCTCAGATGCTACCAAAACCTTGCTGTACACAGAAGCATAAAATTGCTAGGATATACCTGCTCAGCAGCTAGCTTTACCACCTTCTTCAACACGCACGAAGTCACGGGGTAGTGCCATCCTCCGAATATGGCTCTGGCCCGCAAGTAACGATGGCTTCGGGATAGATGAATGGCTATCTTGTGGCTGCCGCCTGCGTCTAGTATGGTTTTTACTGTTGAAAGTGCTGTTGTATTAATTTGATCCTTTTAATTCATAGAGATTTTGCGCTAAGATGGCTAAACGCCGAATATCTCTGGTTTCTCCCTAATTCACCGGGAATTCTGGTCCTGTCATTATCGAGGCTTGGGTCACTCTCCCTAACATCAATCACAGCTACTCCATGTCACCAGCGCCATATCTGCACGAAGGAGCCCGCAGTATTACGATCCGGCCTATCAGACAACTTAATATAACATATCTCTAAAAAAATAAAGTAATTCAATCTACTTGGTGGCTATCTACTATTTCTCGAGTTAATATCCTCTTGGTTCGAGGAATATAATAATAGGAAGAAGACAAACGAAAATAGAGCGTGTTTTTCTAGCCGTGTGGCTCGAAAGTCCATCTGTCTGATATCTTTGGTCATGGCTATCGAGAGACAGTCTTTCGGTTCAAACGACCAACTATTCCACCGATGCGATCTGTCTAGTTTAGTAAACTCTACTGTTGAGGCTCTGTCATGCATGTGATTACCGCAAACTCCAGGATACCTATCTTTTCGCAATATAGAAGACAAAATCGGAGCTGTTTCATATAACTTCTGTGACCCGTTCTAACACAAAGACCTACAATCACAATCTGAAGGAGATAGCATTGCTTAACTAGATATCTCTAGACATTCCAGGTTTGATCCTCTATATACTGCATTCGAATGCCATAGCACGATACCTATATTATGTGTCTTCCTAATCTTACTCTTCCATTATCCGTTATCTAAGAATAATTATAATTATCAGTCAATTCTCGAGTTATTTGAGTCCTGTGCTAGAAGTATACTTGACACGGCTGCCCCACGGGAATACATATGCCGGATTCATATCGCCGTTATAAAAAATTCCGAAGCGTAGGTATGAGGAAATAATGGTGTTATGTTGCCTGTGACAAAATTCCCATCTATTGAAGAAATCTATTTCGATTATCTAATATGTTTCCCTTAAATAAGAAGAATAGAGCAAGTAGAACTTGGAAGAAGTGTAACCCATATGAAGCATGACTTAACAGTAACAAATGACAGCTTTTCCAACCTCAAATTTGTCACGATGAGTACTTTGATCCATCACCTAGAGATATTGACAAAGGTTCTACTCAATCAAAGCCAATGTCTCGATACAAGACCTTAGTTCGTCGGCTCAGGGATAGGCACGGCTTTGCCACGCGTCAAGGAAATACTATCAAGGAGATAGCGGTAAAAAACGCCCTCGTTCACTGTGAGAGAAATGCAAAGATCAGTCGAGTCAATGCTTGGGTCGACATATTCGAAGGTGTTGGAGACTTCGTGATAGTTGCCATCCCCGAGAATTCCAGTGGCTCCAGAGTCGAATACACCATCGATGGACAGATCAATCTTGTTGACATTATCGCCGCAACTGGCGATGTTGGAACCATACGAAGCAATACAATTCTGATAGACAGAAACCTTGAAAGTGTACTCAAAGCCCTGCTCAACTTCGACACTCTGGCATATTTTGGCAGTATTGCCATCGAAAAATCCAGGCAACGACCTATGGAATGTTAGCACGGAATAATATTCCGGGTTTCTGGGGACACATACAGGCACTGTTTTCCTTCGGTGCAAAATCGGTCGAAAGACGGGGTAAAGCCTGTAGCCACCCATGGATCAATGGTAGAATCTTCAAAGCCACCGTTCTGTACAAGGTTGGTAGTCTGAGCGGGAGGCTCAGCCGAATTCGTGGTAGCTTCAATTGTTGTGCTTGTAGCCTCATCGATAGTTGTGGAAGTCTCGAAAGTCGAGAGTGTTACGGAAGATGCGGCGGTGGTGTCGAGCTCCGTGGTGGTCAGGGTCTCTTGAGAAGTGAGACCAGAAGAAGTTGTCGCGAGTTTGGTAGTGAAGGAGCTTATAGCTGTGGAGACCTCGTACGAAGATGATAGCGTTCCAGATGATTCAACATTGGTCTCAGACTCAGTGACAGTCAAAGTCTCTTGAGAAGTCAACCCAGAAGTGGTTGTTGCGAGGTCGGTAGTGACAGATCCTACAGCGGTTGTAGAGGCCTCGATCGTAGAAGCTGAGATGGTGACGGAGGATTCAACGTTCGTCTCAGACTCAATGACCGTCCCAGAAGTGGTGGCTTGGCTAGCTAAAGATGTTGTTGTCGGCCTGGGATGAGGAGCGCAAGCCTGGGACTAATGAGCTTTAGAAGAATTGTGGCGTTGGATGGTACCTACGCGAGCGGCGCAAAGGCTAGCGCTCAAGATTAGAGAACCAAAGGTAGTAGGGACACGCATTGCGACAGATCTACAGTAAGTAACGAGTGACTGAAGGATAAAGAGAGACAAAGCGAGGAACGACGAATGCGGTGAAGCAAAAAGAAAGAAAGGAGAGGAGAAAGGA
This sequence comes from Fusarium lateritium, assembly GCA_014898835.1. NCBI lineage: Eukaryota > Fungi > Ascomycota > Sordariomycetes > Hypocreales > Nectriaceae > Fusarium > Fusarium lateritium. Next base: position 1,030 of record JAAVTZ010000886.1, on the reverse strand, counting down.
AAATAGAGGATATTTTATCATCAGGTCGGCAAGTTGAGACTATCGATTCCAATGAGCGCTAATTAAGCAGAAATGGTTAGCAATTCAATAGTCTCTAGGCCCCCTGTATTTATGCTTATTTCCGGGGCGCTGTAGACAGCCGTTAGTGGAAACGGCGATAACAATTCCTAAAAGGATAAAAATCAACTTGTCAGATCTGGAGTTATTGGCTAAGTGCTAACAACGGCTTGATTGGACTGAGCTAATGATGTCAGGTTTGCCAGAGCCTCATCGTATACAAACAAGGGTCCAGTCCCTCAGGCATCTTTCCAATTCTGTAACCATCATCTCAGTCTCGCTAGTTCCTACTGTGGTGTTGTATATAATCCGGATACTAATTGTATTGATCGCTCTATCAAGAGCAAAAGAGAAATACATTGTTTTCAATCCATGTATTATCCCGATTTCTGACGAAGAGGAAGGTAGTTCCCCTACTGAATCAGGGTCAGAGTCAGAGCGTGACAAAGAAGGTGACGAGGATGGAAAAATCTCTCCAGACGATATTTAGATAGCAGACGATACCGCAGACTTATATCCCATGGCTCGGTTTCTTGTATACACCCAGGCAACGAGTTAAGTATTGATGATAGGACTCACTTGTTGCGTTTTCCCATGCTCACGATATGGCCTTCTTCCAATATTTTAATCACTAAGTATACGCAATTCGCGTCAATGCCCTTGTATTCTCAGCACAACCCATGATAAAACCTCAGGGCAGATCGTCTTTGTTTGTTCCTGTGAAAAACACTTGATGTGAATAGCTGACATACGAAACACCGTCATAGACCATTCCTTCTAATTGGACATCAAGAATTATAATTTACTGTTAAGTTTGACGTCTTGGTAGTTAATTTGCATGCAACTGTTTGCGAGTAGTCATTTTTGCAAGTACAAGTTGAAAAAGCTAGACAAGCCTCTCGGTTCGAGCTAGGAAGGCTTTCTTAAATGTAAGGTTTAGGGTATGAGTAACCATATATAGGAACCTTACTCA
>JAAVTZ010000883.1:0-31231 GCA_014898835.1 Fusarium lateritium | reverse complement strand
CAAGTAATGCTAGACTGAAGTATAGAAAGAGAATACTATGATTTCTCGTGAAATTTGCCGTATTAGTGGGGAACTAATGCACACCTAAGTCGTTTTCTGCAATAGCTACTCACTAAGAATATAGAGAGGGGTTAACAGCGCCGAACTCATATTTATCTCTGCTGTGTTATTTGCTTAGAAGGGAAGGACCCTAACCTAGCCGCACATTACGGCAGTGGTATTCAGGTCCCAGTCGAGGTTAATAAGTAGCTTTACTTCCCTATCATATTCCTTTAGTTCTAGCACCACACCATTGGCATATCTACAACACCACAGTCAAGGATCCTTATGAGGTATTAAAGCCTAATTTTGTTACCAATATGGACTGCCAACAAAGTTTGTCTTACAAGGGAGCATCCTTCCCAACCAAACATCGTCGGCACTACCCTCGCTCCAAATCTGGTTGTCTTATCTGTCGTACAAGACGCAAAAAATGTGACGAGGCAAAACCTATCTGCCACTATTGCGCTCGAACTGCCCAAATTTGTATTTGGCCCGACGAAGATAAACATGAAAAGGAACAATCACAAAGTTGCTTTGATAATAGTTCGGATGTGAACTCTAATAGTGAGACTGGATCGGCAATCATGAAGCCCAGTCTCAATAAAGTATGTTACCGACACTAACATATCATGCCTACTCTGTATCAACTGACCACTCTTCTATAGCCACCCCCCACGCAAACACAGATTTTAGAAAGATTCTTCTTTGATTGGTCGACTCACGCGGATATCCCATCTGGACAGACTATATCTTGGTATAGCAGCCTTCCTCAGATATTCTTTAACTCCAGCGCAGACAGCCTCCTGCACAAGTCAGTCAACGCCCTAGCCAATGCCAGCTACGGGCAGAGATTCAACTCTCATCAAACACTAAGGGATGCAACTAAGCTATATGGAGAGTCAATACACATGCTGAAAGATAAAATGCTTTCCATTATTGATTCTTCTCAATACTGCGAAGTCATGAACTCTATTATGTTGCTTGGCATATATGAGGTAAGCGGCAATAAATTGATTGGCTATTTGTGACTATCTGGAGGCCATTTACTGAATCCCGTTAGGGTTTGGTAGACCAATCTGTCGCGCTAGAAGGCTCTTGGGTGTCACATATCAGTGGAGGCTGTACCTTGTTGAATTTACGGGGGCAAGGCAAAATCATAGAGTCTCCCGCAGAGTTTGAGATATCTATACTCATTTTCATGCAAATGGTACGTCTAATCTCCAGTATGTACTCCCTGTGTAAATAAAGATTCTCATATTATTATAGATTCACATTGGCCTTGCGACTGGCCAAGGACTTTCTATATCATGGGCATCAGTAAAAGAGCTATGTTTACCAAAGCTGCCTTACTTCTACGCGCATACACACCTGATTTACCAGTCTGCGAGTCTTTGTATGGAATGGAGAACCGCTTTATTGACTTACGAAACGGATCAAGATATTACACAACTATCTGCTGTTGCATCTCAGGCCTTGACCTTAGATAAGCAGCTTGAGGAGTGGGCCAAGAGTCTACCTGCTTCTGCGAACTTTGCGGTGGAAACTATATCGACCGATACCCAACTGGAATGGCTGCGACCTTTACTCAATACACCGTGGAGACCTCTCAATTCGCATACGTACTCATCACTTTCGAACCAGATCCTTTGGAGATTCTATTGGATGGTTCGAACCATCCTCAACCAGGCCCTTTTATTCACCAATAGCATATTTGAACAGAGCAAAGTAATACCTGACCCGATTCTCTGCCAGGCCGAGATGGAATCTAAGCTTATATCGTTTACCGATCGCTTGTGTGAATCTTGTCTCTCGACGTTTGTAAACATCGTCAAGGAAGATCCGCAATATTACAGAGCCGAAGCTATCCCAAGTCTGTTAGGTTATATCACTTTACAGGTTTTGCCCACTCTCGGCTTATGCCTAGAGCAAGTTAATCTCACTGGTATCGATCTTTCGGGGCGAAGAGAATGGGTAGCCAGGATGAGACTTTTTCTTCGGGTCAATCTTGGCATTGCAAAAGGCGCAGCAGCGATACCCCCATCTCCCAAGAGCGATATTCCGATCCAGGTTTGGGGGACTGTGGGATTCGTGTAAGATTGGTGGCAGGTGTCCGATTTTGGCTGGGTGTATTTCTCGCCTTACGTGGCCTGAGACTTGAGGTGTTCTCTATGCGAGGCGTTCAACCATAAGCCTCGTCGATTAGGAGAAGAAACTGGCTATTCTCTGGCCCATAGACATCCACTGACAGCCCACAGAGTACTATCTTCGCTTTTCAGGAGTGAAGACAATCGAGTTCAAGATGAATTGAAGAATTTCACAAAACCAATCTTTTCATCGTTTCATCCTTGATAGAGCTTTCCTTGTAGTTCGATAATGCCGAGTCTCTCTTATCATCCTTTCGTGACACGCCTGAAATGACACATTAGCTGCGGGAGGAAGATGTAACTGATGAAGCAGTTTAATCACCATACTGTCTTTCTGTCGGCCTGTGCTCATGGTTGACTTGATAAGATTTTCTGAGATCGTATGGGCGGTTTAGCAATGTTTTGGAATGACGTATGGTAGTGATTCGGCAGCTTGCCCTGCAGGGTTGTCCTTTTATGCCTTATCGGCAGTTCGAATGGCTGGGACCGAGACCGTCATAAAGACAGACTGTGAGGCGTAGGGGAAATTAGATGAGAACTATGCTAGCTTACACCAAATCATTGTAATCAGCAGATCTTAGCTTACTCCCCGAACGAGGTGAAGGAGGTTTAAAGTCTTATAGATGGTTCAAAAGGTTCTTTACTATAGAAGATCAAATGTATAGGCGCATCGTGAAGCTTTATTACAAGCCGTGGCAAAATATGATATTGCGAAAACCTTCCATCTCATGACTGAACGAAGAGTCTTGAATCTCGATACATCTCGGTTGCTCCCTCTTAGTTTCAGGCCTTTACCTGCCCAAACCAAGCCGCAATCTCACCAACATTACCATCAACGACGTCCGGCTGGTCGTAGTGCTGGAAATGCGAGACACCATTATCCCAGATCAATTTCTTGTTCTTGGTTGGAATCGACTCGAAATGACGCTTCGCTGCAGGCGCATTCATGCAATTATCTCCATGAATTACTAGAGCAGGCTTCGTAAGCTTGGCCACCCCAGACACAGTCGAATAGCCGAAGTGATCTAAATCACTCATAACCGCGTATCGGTTCTCAAATCCCTTCAAAGTCCACGGGCCGTACCATGACCACGCCACAGGCCCCGGAAGGCCCGCGAGCGAGCCGACATCCGGATCTGCAGCTTTAGGGTAGACAAGAGGTTGATAGGTGACTTCTCCTGTTTTTTCGTACAGGTCTTTGGCTTTTCTGGCTCGCTCCATACGTGCTTGGTACAGAGCTTCCCCTTGTTCGCGCGTGGGCATCTTCAAAGATCCCACGTCAACACCGGGCTCGATGTTCACACAGCCAGTGCAGATCATCCAGACGTCCGTCTCATGATCGCGATAATATCCTGTCACGGAAGCGACAGCGACGACACGGTCATCATATGAGGCAACATCTAGACACTCAGGGCCCCCCTGGCAGACACCGACGAGGAATAATTTCTTGGCGTCAACGTCGCCTCTACCGGCGAGGTAGTCAAGGCCGGAGACAACGTCCTCATTTTTCATCTTTGGATTTTCCAAGCGTCGCGGTTGCCCGGTACTTTCTCCAACCGTGCGTGGATCAAAGATCAAGGCGGCGTAGCCTTCGTCGGCAAGTCGCGTAGCATACTGCAATGGGGCTTGCTCCTTGATAAACGAGTATGGACCGAGGACAACAATGCCAGGCGGGTTGGCGACGTCTTTGGGCATATAGAGTATACCAGTGATAGTTTCCCCATGAGATGGATAGGTAACCTTCTCGACAGTATAACGACCGTGGCAACTCATTGTATAGAATGGGATGAAGTGATCTCAACTATTGATAGAGTGGTAAGATGATTTTGATGGAGTATGATATATGTTATATGTCAGAGGCAGTGATAATGGAAAGGTTTATATATGTGTTTTGGAGCCTCAAAGCTTGTATTATGTCTTTGAGTGCCAACGCCCACTTGACCCCACGTACACGAGGGTTACAAAAGCGTCGCCTCAGATACAGTGACAGAGGCTGTCTTCCCTCGTATCTGATTTCTCTCTTTTGCGGTATAGCCCCCAATTTGGTTGTCCCAATTGGGTGGTGATCTTCTGAAGCAAAGCAAATACAAGCTGAACATATCGGCTGATACGCTTACTTTGATTGGCCTCATACCCAGTCATCACGCCTCTGACGGGCTGTGGCATTTCATGTTTCGGGGTTTCGGCGATGAACCCCATTACTTTCGGAGAATGACCCACTATATTCGGAGACGGTTGCAGAATTCCCGATGGTTACAATCGTGCATTGCTTCGAATGTGGGTCGATGTAAACCTAAATTCCCAGGTTCATCGTTTCGGACTTATTGCGTCACTGATGCACATCTCCGAAAACGCAGCCTCAGGCAAACTCGGTGGAAGCGGTTATTGAGGTTCGCATGGGCTGGCCCAATTGCGGTGAAAGACAAGTTAAAGCTAAGGCATGATTACTAAACTGAAGCTGCTGACAGCTCCTTTCAATTGGTCCTTGGGGACGAAAGCCAAGTCCGGCCAACACAACCCGATGATTAATTCGTGCTGATCTTCCGCTGCTCAAGACTTCGGACCTGTCTCTTAGCTAATTTCCGGAAAGCAGAGCCAAATTGGTGATGATCACTCTATCTTGAACGCTTACATTCCCCTCTTTCGGCTCGAGGTAAAGTTAGCCTTTTTTGAGTGGGCCAGCTGGTGCGTCCGATGTTGACTATCGGCGTCGCCCAAAGATCAGTGTAATCGATTGGTTTCTGATCAGAGAACACTTTTGGAGAAATGACTTGAGCATGAATTGAGTAATGCGAGCCGCTGAGGGCTGCACTGAACAACAACGGCAGTCTCCATGCCTTGGCCGTATGGCCATCGCTATACTCCAAACAAACTGTTACTTCGCATGCCCGGAAAAAAACTTGTTTAAAATGCGCAAAAATACTTTATCTGACGGGCTGTCGATAACATGCGGGCAGATGGCATGGTCATAGGCAGGACCTTATATCTTATTTGAAGACCAAGGCAAATCAAGTTGTGCAAGCAGATGGAGGACGTGAAGTGGCTCGGTGACTGGATACGTAACGAGCATGTCGTGGAGAGTTAAGATGGTGAGCTAGGGTTCTGTTCTTACACGCAGCGGAGATTCTATAGCGGTGCCTTTCGATCTATATTATAATAGTTTACATTGCGTTCAATACCAGACATGGAATGCCCACAACTATTGAGGGTTTCGAAACATGATGTTTTGCTACTTGGCGTGATACCTATCATGTTTTCCCTGTGTTGTGATCAGTCATTAGATCACTTCCAAGACTGTCAATGACGCCCGACCCAAACTGATATAGCTCATACCCTGTGCCATCAGCAGGGGTTATGCTCGAAGACTGTCCAAAATATTCCCTTCGCAGCAGCTCGTTCAATGGTTGAGGAACGAACACATCTCCAAGGTCACGTTCTAGGATTGTGTCCCAGTTAACTTGCTCGAGCTCTGCTTCAATTTCTCCAAAGATTCCATTCTCAGTGCCCTCGTGATTAGCGCCTAGGGACTCCATCGGAGACACAGCAGCAAGCATTTTCCGATATAATCGTTGAACAACATTGAGAGCTGAGCTCGCAAGATCATTTTTCCTGGCTTGCAGCGACTTCAACCTCTCCAACCCCCATTCCAGACTCTTTTTCGACGTCGGAACTTGCTCCTCTATATCACTCGGAAAGCGGATATGCACAGCTGCAATCAGTACCATGGCGTCAAATGTTGCAAATACCAAACTGAAAGCCTTGTATTGTAAAGGTTCTGACTGGTCGAAGAGACGGGCTTGCGACTCTAAAATCTGCATTGCCGAGTGAAAAGCCTTGTGACGACTGCTCGCCTCTGCGAAAATGAAGGGTCGATGTAGAGCAAAGAGCACGAAGCGCACGTTGGTGCACATTACTTCCAAGGCCGCAGAGAGCCAAGGAGGTTCATCTTGACGTGACCTCTGGGCTGTAGCCCATGCGGGAAGGTTTGCAACATTGGTGAGAATAGTTTCGTGGATAGTCTCAACGGGGACACGCCAGTCCCCTACTTTCTCGAGATCATGGATGTCTTGCAAGAATTTATAAGCCGTGTGATAGCCGCACAAGATGACGTCGGAAGGTTGCGGTGGCCTCTGGTTGCCGGAGCTGTCCCTTGATGACATCGGTAAAGGCACGTCTCTAGGATTCATTCTCGTCGACATTGGTCTTCCAAGAACAACGGCCATATGAGCATCCCATATATGAAGAGTAAACCACACTTTGCGACCCAATTCGCGATCTGATGGCTTTCCTCTTGTCAAGTATGCTGCTGGCTCTGGTTCGATCAGATGTAGACCGAGTTCTTGAGCGTCACGGATGGCGTTTCCGAGTGTGTGCCATGCCTCGATTACCGCCCCGGTGGTTTTTTCAAAACAGGCTCGCATCAGCTCAGCCTGCACTATCGTGAGAGTAAGCTCGCTCTTTCTGAAAGACGAAGCAAGTCGATGACCTGCATCACTAAAGTCTGTCGCTCTATCAGATAACTCCATGCCCGCTGCGTACTTCAAGTCATTGAGGCTTTCTTCATGATGCGTGGGTTGAAAAAGCAGAGCCTGTGCTAGAACTTGGAAGAGTAGAGCGGGAAAGGATCGAAGGTCGGTCGGTAAGGCGTCTGGTCCTTGTTTAAGTTGTTCGTGTGTCAGATGGCCCCATTGAGAAAGTTGATAGACAAATGTAGCTTCGTCGACGATATCGTAATGCCATGCTACATTCTTGAAGAAGTCACGCACGAGAATATCGATGTGTCTTCGACCGGGAAGTTCTCGAATGATACTCGTGTATTGGCTCGGGGCAGGACAATTCCGAGGCGGAAAACGATGCAAGAGGCTCTCAGATTCCCCGAGACTACGGAGAACCCCCGGGGTTCCCTTTGTGTCGTCACCGTAGCCTAGTAGTTTGAAGTCATCGGGGAGAACGGGCGAGGCTGCTGGCGTTGTTTCTGAGCAGGTTTGCGAGACACCATTTGTTGGTTGGTCTTGAAGCTCGACAGTGAGGAAAGCGGAGGGTACGCGGTTGGGATCCAGCTCGTAGAGGCAAGCATCCTGTTCCTCAGCGAACGTCATGTCCCAAGGAGACGAACACACTTACTGCTTTGCCTCGTCTCGTGCAATGAGCACATGGCTGGCGACGATCGCACTACAGGACAATGTTAGTCCGGCATACCTTATCAAATGATAGTGCCAATACCTTCTGTTTACGTCGCTGACACTCTCTGCACGAAACTACAGAGCGCTTGCGTCGCCCTAGCGATCCGATACTGTTATTGCTCATCAGCATTGGAAATGCACATCGCCAACTAAATGGGATCTCAACGAGGTGTAAGACAATGAGAATAGTACTGCAGTGTACAACTGGGGCATGTGATAAACCATAGTCAGATGGTAAAGGACTGGGGATTGTTATAGTATTAAGGTTTTGCAAAACACGTCAACCCCGCTTTGTTATGACGAGATACTGTGACGTATTACGGGGAGCGAGAAATGACCCAAGCAGACTAGCGTGAGTCTGCACTAAACTGTCTTGAGTAAAGGCCACGAATATGAAAAGCTAGATCTTCTAATAGTAGCTTATAAGCTGCGGTAATTTTATTTCGTAACATAGTAGTACCAGCATACATCAGACTTTGATTATATTAGCTATCTCGTTTAACAAAGTCTTATGTAGAAGGTTCTCAAAAGGTCTGACCTATTGCTTGTCAGGCTTCAAATAGCTATTATAATAGCAGAATTCATAGGTAAGTGGCCCGAGGATCTAAAGCTTCGGAATGGGTTGGTATGGCTTCGTCGTCCTAATAACATCGAACTTGGAGTCAAAACTCAAACATACATAAGGATCTCCTGCCACGGAAAACCAGCCCTTGATGCTCTAAGATAAGTTCGTAGTAAGTTCATACTTATGAAACAAGAGCTACTGCTTTGCCACACGCGCTTCTAATGTTAATGCATCCCGCTCAACAACCGCACTCGGATTCTTCCTCACGAGGACTAGGGCAAGTACAAAAAAGCCCGTAGCCTGTAACATAAGAAGTACCCCAAGAGAGACTATTATCCAAACTAGAGCCGCTGGAAGGCGTGCGACCTGCACATCTCTTCGGGCTTCCTCCCTTTCATTCTGCAGGGGTTCAAACATTCCAGAAACATAAGCCAAAGCCATCTCACTAACCGAAACTGACATCACAGAAGCCAGTTCTGCAACATCGCTTGATGTAACTGTAGCTAGCCGAATGCTTTCGTAGAGTTGGTTTTGAGGAAAGTCGAGTGCAAGAATATCGGCCACGACGTATGAAGGGGCATCGTTGGCCATGGTCAGTGAAACCTTGTTTGAGACAACGGTTCCATTCTGGACAGAGTAGCTGACGTTGTAGACTGTGACATCGCAGCTGAGGAGGACTGAGATGGCATCTCCAAGCATGTCAACGACCTCTGGATCGTCTGCTATCTTGGTCACTGTCTGATCCACGACGGTCCAAACCCAGTATTGAAACGGGTTCGGCGTGGCGCCATTTGGCCCATTCCCCAGAAGCACATTGCCAATGTAAGCTTGACCCATTGAGATAGAGCTCACTTCGGTGCTATTCTCAGGCCTGCAAGAATGTCTAACGGCGGTGTCATTCATAGGGCTCAACTCAAGTCCGCATTTACGACCCTTGGATTCGCATTGTGTCTTGACACCGAGGGTCGTGGCCGAGTAGTCGAGAGATCTGCTGAGGTCCTTGGGCGCTAGTAGTGCGATTTGATTCTATTCAAGAGGTTAGCAATCTAAAAATCGCACATTATAAGATTCGCCCTTGGTACGAAAAGCAAACGAACCTGATCGTCGTAAAGGATCTGATTCAAATCCGACGCATTATTCACTGTCCGAATACTCTCTGTTGAGTTGGAAAGGACAAATCCTCCGCTACTGACCGGTGTCGCGCCGCAGGAGTAAGACGTGCCGCCTGACTTTGAATCTGTATCAAGACATTCGGATGGTAAGATTCTCCCGAACTGATGCTCGGGAATTTCGACTGTGGAGATGATCTCGTGCGTTTGCATGGAAGTAAGTGCTGCAAGAAGGGTGACAAGTCCAGCGAACAGAACGTGAGCGAGCACAGTTATGCTTAAAACTGTTGTGGTTAAAGTGAGAAACTCATTGAGCTCACCCCTCGTTCCTCCAGGGAGATATCGCAAGAAGCTTCGCTTTCGTACAGCCTTTTCTGTAGGTTTCAGAGCATGGACTAACGCGGTCAAGGCAGACGCGGGGCCAGCGAAGAAAAGTTGCAGCGTGATGGTCCCTTCTGAATCTGGAACTGCTGATCGGTAATTGCTATGCGGCTGCTGTTCCGTGGCAGTGGGCGTTTTGGTGGCAGCTATACTTTCAGGATTGCAGTCTCCTGTAGTGTCGAGGTTTGATGAAGGCGAGGAGCGGGATACTGCAGCGCGATAACCAACCCAGTATGCGCAGAGCTTCATGATGTGGCCGATGTTCCATGGGGCAACAAGAGCAGCCACCTGCAGAGGGACGAGGAGTCGTGTCGCTTCGAAGAGGACGAGTACGTATTGGTTGTCATTTGAGTCTACGACGTTGGATCCCAGGAGAGCGACGAATGTAATGAGCGTGGCCATTAGCGGCACAATAGAGAAGAGCCACCATTGTAGAATGTCGAGTGTACCCCTTCGGGTTGCGCTGTTGGCACTGTCTTCGCCGTCTAAGGTCTGTTGGGTTCCCGTATCGTGCGCCATATTATGAACGCAGCTTGTGGACCAGATTTATTTGCTACTGAGTTTGGGAAATAGATCAAAAGTTGTTGATAAGATTTGGGTTGAAATCTTGGGGCACTTCTCTTCAAATAAGGCATAAGCCCAGATTTATTATCACAGCCATATCATATGACCCTCCCTTGAAAGCTGAGTTTGTTTTCAATATTTCAAGCCATCTTTCGTCCGGTTGGCTGGATATTCCTTGCCCTGCACCCAACAAAGCGGCTGAGTTGGTCTAGAGCAAGCCCGTAAGCGAACCATTTATTTTTTTACTCTTGGCAAATAAAAGAAGACTGTCGAATATAAAATCCCGCCCTGAAAATAAAAACATAATTGAATTGGAGAACATAATTGGCATAGACAGGCGCGGTATATGATGTATGAAAATAGTACCGTATAACAAACCAGTTTATGCCTATAGTCGCAGTCGCCTATTCTCGACCTTTTGGAGCAAAACATATCACCGCATTTTCATTCCACGCGACTGCGGCTGAAAAGATTTAGGACTTTATTACCGAAGGCGGCGCGACACGTCATGTTGACTGGAATGCTAGTGCTCCTTGGCAACGAATTAAGAATATAAACAAATATCATATCTCACAATTCTAGCGAAAAGCAACGCTGGTGGTCAATAGTCTAACATTTTCATAGTCAACTGACTTGTTTATTTTCTCTTTAAATACATTAGTTAACTGTTATAGAGATATCCTCGTTTAGCGAAACTCTTAGTGGCTACCCTAGAGCTTTTTCGGCGAGCTAATAGGGTTATCCTCTGCCTTCAGTAATAAGTAAACCAATATAGGATCTTATTACTCTATCTTTCTAGTGATAGCCCAATAGATAACCTCTATTATCTCGCCTATTTCTATCTTATAATTCCTACTTGTTGCAGTGGATACCCGAGGCCACCACTGCACACATCCAGCCGGACCTGCGGGTCCCCTAGCTAAACCAAAACACATCAGACCTTTTGCCTCACAACACTACTAATGGAAGATATTATGTCTGTTGTGGACAACAAAGATGTAACGATTGTATTGTTCAAAGGTTCGGTTTTTGAACCATAGGAAGGCGCCTTACACTCAGGTTGTGCTTCAGCTGATGCTTCAGTCGGTCCTATATACGAGATCGAGAACTTAGAGCTAGCGGCAGACATTTTCAGTACGAAGTCTTCATACTGGATGCCGTCGGAATTGAACTGTTTCCGCACATGTCACGGGTCTTGATGCTGACTAACCAGGCTGTTCAGAAATTGGAGCGAGATAGGTGCATAGGTACTTAATGCACCACGTATCCATATGCGTTGATGCATAGTCGGGTGGTGAAGCTATGACCATTGACTCTAAACGAGTAGGAAATCTCTGGGTTATTAAATACGTGGTTGCCGGTAAACATCTCCCCCTCAAGTCCGTACACACAGTGAACCCGTCCCTGCTCGGCTAGCTTGATATACCGTAACTTCCTCACTACCTTAAAATCATGATTAAACGACTTTATCATACTAGGTTTAAGTGGCCTTATATATGTCTTACATGGTTCGTATTTCAGTGATAGTTCTGGAAACAGAATGTTACCGTCGGGGAGGAGAGGCATCATCTCTGAATAAGGCAATTTAAGATTAACATTCCAGCTGCAGATTGTTTTTATCTCCTTTTTGGTCTTCCTCAGACCAAACCTAAGGTTAGGCTTAGGGTTGACTGGACTATATGCTTAGAAGTTGTTAAATCCAGACTCAAGATTGAAATATATATAGAGTAATGCAGCATGAAGAATTAGGAATTGCTCAAAATTCCATTATTAATATTTATCCATTTGGGCACTAGATGAACAAGGTGCTATAGATGAGACTATCGATATGGGGCTTAGGTGTAGAAAAAGAAAGGAGGCAACGTTTAGATGAAAGCGAGAACAGCGGCACCAACGGCTCCAACAGTACCCAAGATCTTAGCAGGGGAAGCATGTCCAGCTCCGTTAACAATGACAGCAGTCTCCGTACCAGTCGATTCAGCAGTAGATGAAGCAACTCCAGTGGCGGTAGTAGAAGAAGCAGTCTCGATGTCGGTCGGCTTCATGGCAGATGAAGCGGCGGAACAAGCAGTTGGGGCAACAAGATTTCCACTCTCATAGGGGTTATAGCCCAAACACTCAGCGTACTCAGCAGCGCATGTTGCGTGGTTTGCATCAGGCGCCGTATTGCACTTGTCATGAGCATCGTCGCATTTCTTGACGCAGTCATCAGTTATAGGAGGAGTGTTGGTAGCAGTAGGCGTCACTGTAGAGGAAGCGGCAGAGCAAGCAGTAGGTGCTACAAAGCTTCCCTCATAAGGGTTGTAGCCTAGACACTCTGAATACTCGGCAGCGCAAGTGGCGTGATTGGCATCAGGTGCTGTGTTGCACTTGTCGTGAGCGTCATTGCATTTCTTGACGCAATCATCGGTAGGTACAGGAGGAGGGATCGAATCAGTGGCAGTGGGGTAAACGGGGGAAGAAAAGGCAACCTCGGAAGCAGAGGGCAAAGCGTTGGAGAGCTGGGCAGCGCCGAGTATCAATCCGAAGATAACTGAACGAGTGTTGGATACCATGTTGACAGATGATAATGAATGTGTGTATAGTGATTAAAGTGGTTGCGACGAGTATTCATCAAATATGGGGCGACTAGGTTCGTGTCTTTATACTCGTAATAGTTCGATTTGAAGGGAGAATCCCATATCACGCTCGCATCATTTTCATTCCGCTTAGTTAAGACATTTCAGCCACTAACACCATTCGACTGAACAGCAGTGCTATTTCTCGTATTTAAACCAAGACTCATGCCAAGCAACTCCTTCACATTCCGACCACCCCTGTTGACTTACCAATCACGTGACTGCAGGTCACAAGGAATGAAGAGTGATGTATTGCATTCCTGCCATTTTCTCTCTACCTTTTAAAACTTCAAATATACATACGCTTGTGACCATTCTCTTGTCCATGGCGACCTCACTACTATTCTCGGAGTCTTAAATGATGTTGGCTCAGGTATCGACAGCCTAGATTCAGATGTAAAAACCTTCAAGGGGAATTCTGCCCCCGTCGTTGACGCTGCCCAGAGTCCTGTCAGCGTTATCAACAATGGCAAGACCAAAGTCCCCGAGCCTGCTCAGGGGATCGCTGAGAATCTCGCATTTGGTCTGAGGGATATTCTCAATGAGGCTCAGGATGAGTTCTGGGAGAGGAATTGCGTAGATAACACAGGCTCTTTTATTTCAAAGCCATCAAAGCAAATTGACTCTTACCATTAAACCAGCGGTGGGGAGTACAGAAGCTGGCAGTCTCTCTTCTACTGCTGACAAGCCTACTATTTCAGGTTCATAGTCCGCCGTCGCCTTGGTCACTGAAACCACTGGCAAGCCGTACCCCCAACCATTTCTATTGCAACGAGCGAAACTGGAATCGCCACGCCCATTCCCCCATTCGTCATGACCGTTGCTACTATTGTTGGTATAGTTTGTATACATATCTTCGATAAGGTAGAATGTCAATATACTGATCCTAGTTGATCCTAATTTGCTACGTACAAAAGCTTCCTCTATTTAGGCCCCAGGACCTAGAGAAGATGTCTCTTACGCGCTTTCCCAGGGTACTTGGACGAGAACAGAAGGTGGTTTTCTGTCTCACGTGTGAATCACCGGACCCTCGGTAAAAAAAGAAGCACGCGGTCTCACGACCCCAACTTCTGTATGCAACTGCCCCTCTTTCATTAAACAATTAGATACCTCGGGTTAAACTGGGCAGCAGGAATGGGCTTAATACTTCACTCACTTGGGCAAGAGCACTTGAACATCCAATCAGGGGCCGTAAACTGTTCTGCAAACACCGGAGTAAATGTAAATAGAAAGACTAGCCTTCGCCAAATAATCTTCGACAAACATCACGTCACGACTTCAACATTATACCGTTGCCTCTAACCAAAGTGATGTTCTGGCTGTAACCCCAACACATCCTTCTTTTCAATTTAGTAAGATGATCTGTCAGTCCCGCTAAAATACTCCACTTTGATATCCTGCAAGTGACGACATTCGTTAATATTAATTATTACCTACTTCATTCGGCTAGCTCAAGTTCAAGAAACACATGTATAAATCGCAACATTAATACAGCTCTTACTTACAATCTTGATATCCCGCTTCTTATAAAGCATGTGCTTCTCTTCTATCTGGCCATATACTATATACTCCTCTATCTGGATTTTTATTGAACCCCCTAAAACCAGCTGGTTCCTTAATAATATCCTATTGTCAACATGCTCGCAATATCTGTAACAGCATGGCTTCTGACAATATCTGGTTTGGGAGTCTCGGCCCAAGATGTCCAGGCGTGGTATAAATCCCACCCCAACATGCCCCGCATCAAACACGTCAACCA
Organism: Fusarium lateritium; assembly: GCA_014898835.1. Taxonomy (NCBI): domain Eukaryota; kingdom Fungi; phylum Ascomycota; class Sordariomycetes; order Hypocreales; family Nectriaceae; genus Fusarium; species Fusarium lateritium. The sequence goes on along the minus strand of JAAVTZ010000883.1, from coordinate 16,866 downwards.
AGACACTCATCAAATCATCGACGAGTACGGCCGCACTCGATTCTTCCACGGAACAAACGTCGTCATGAAAGAAGTCCCATGGCATCGACCCTTTAAGTGGACTCCAGGAGTCTCGTCGTTCGGCGAGCAAGATGTACAGAACATTCACGACTTGGGCCTTAATATTGTCCGGCTTGGACATAGCTGGGCTGGTGCTGAGCCAGTTCGTGGAGAGTATAATCAGACTTTCATTGAAATTATGAAGAAGCAAACAAAGTTGGCTGAGGACCAAGGTATCTATGTGTTGGTTGATGTGCATCAAGATGTTTTGGCGAAGCAGTTTTGTGGCCACGGTGTGCCTGATGTGAGTTATCGAAACGGATCGTTCGTCTCATTGACTAACCCACAACTCAGTGGTTCGTCAAGAAAGACTGGATTACCGGCTTCAGAAAGTTCCCATTTCCTCAAAAATTAAAGTCATTCACTATCGATAGTAATGGCTTTCCATCGCCTGATTCCCAATGCAGTACCATTGATTGGTCACTGAGCTATCTATCCGTCGCCGTTGGAAACGCCTTTGGAAGGCTATACAATAACTATGACGGCCTCGGAGATTCGTTTTCGGCCTATTGGAAGAAGCTGGCATCGGAATATGTTGACACCCCTAACATTGTGGGGTACAATCTGCTCAATGAACCCTGGGCTGGCGATACACACGCCGATCCAACGCTCCTCGTGCCCGGAGTCGCTGATCACAAAGCCTTAGAAGGACTTTGGAACCGAGCCTCGAGACAAATTCGGAGTGTCGATAACGATACGCTTATTTGGTTTGAGGGCGTCACGTTGGATGTTCTCTCAGGCTTTAACAACGTGCCTCTTAGCGATGGATCAAAGACAGTACACTCATTCCACTACTACAATCCACCGCAACTGGGTTCTATCTCCGATACGCTCTACAACAGACAAAAGGATAACATTCGACTCAAGACTGCAGGTGTTCTTACAGAGTTGACATTTTGGATGGGCGATGATGAACAGATGAGCGCAATGGCAGATGCCATGACTGCGACTGACGCAAATATGGTTTCTTGGATCGGCTGGGCTTATGAGAATTTGTACAATGGAACTACGGGAAAGCCATATCCAGAGCTGCAGAAGCATTACAGTCGTGCATACCCGGCGGCGATCGCGGGGACGCCTACGTCTTTTAGCTTTGATGAGAGGTCATGTGTGTTGAAGCTGAACTTTACGAGCGATACAACTATCGATGCACCGACTGAAATTATTCTACCTGCGTCTACGTTTCCAAATGGCTACGAGGTTCAGATTATTCCTGAGGGTAGCTTGGTGCAGTACAAGCGTGATAAACGCACCTTGGCATTGTTCACCACGAGTTCTCTGAAGAAAACGACGGATATATCTATTACCATCACTAGGAAGTAGATAGTTACATAACGGCTCCATATCTATTCACAGAGACTTAGACAAGTTCGGAATACTTTTTATTATAAGCTTCGGAAAATATTTGTTATCTAGCAAACGCACCTGTCCATTCTCAGGCGTGAGTCGTTGATGTTATATCACGCCCTTCGAGTCCAGTCGCGCATTTGAATCTTACACTCCCAAGTCAAGCCATACGAGTGGGAATGAAGCTCAGCGATACTAGTCGTCGGGGCAAACGGAAGGATGTCTAGCACATACCAACCCTTGATCAACCTGTTATTACTGAGTTCAGTTGCACTTCTCAGTGGACATTGGTTGCCTAGTTGGCAGAGCAGAGGGGCGTCAGTATTGAGGTTTATGTCTCAGCGTCGACGAGACTGCTAGAGACACCCTTTGACTCATTGACCAGTTATGGGCAATTCCTCCTTCGATGAATCCCGCTGGTATGTAAATCGAATTCACCTGTCTCCTTGGCTTGTACATCTAAACAAAAATATTCAGAAGTTGCGTTTTGCGTTATGCGACGCAGTATCAGTATGTAAGGGGATGTCAAGCAGAAAAAATTGCCACATGTAGAAGGTAATGCTAGCTCGTACATAGACTCCGTAAGCAGGAACATCACGTAAGTCTATAAGTCACATGCAAAAAGAAAGCATCTTCGATCTCTCATAAATATTCTTCTATTAGTAGCTAGTAAGGATACGAGGTGGCGGCTTTAGCATCTCCAAGGCCATCGACAGTCAAACCAGAAATAAGTCTGATTTCGCTCGCCGCCACTGGTATGACCCAAGATAGTCAAGACATCTCTTCCTTCTAGCGTCCGCCAACCTTATCAAAGGCTTTATCGACATTCTGCTTAAGGAAATGGGAGAGACCAGCCACGTAATTATCAATATTACCCCCATGGGCCTTGGTCAACTCCGAGAAAGACTATTTCATGCGATTAGCTACTCGCTCGATAGTGATGCGGGGAGTCCATACTTGTTCGACTTCCTCAAATTTTTCCAGAACAGACTTCAGCTCTGAACTAACATCGCTGGAGAATGATTCGTGTGCATTTGCAATAGCTTGCGCAAGTATATTAAAAGTCTGCGAAAGCTGTGATCGTGGCACATTAGCACCGCCCGATCGTGCTTTCAAAAAGGTTGAAACCTACTGGACCAGCAATGGCCTGTGAGACATTCTTCAGAGTGTCGTCACCCAGGTCTGGATAGTTCTCAATGTCAGATTTGCTGCTGCTTAGATCCTGGAGGGCCTGGTTGGCCTTATTTGTCGCGTCTTGCACACGAATCTCCACCTTGTTAGTCTATTCCCATTAAACAGGGGGAAACGGGAGGGTATACCTGTCCAGCAGGTCCATCAAGCCCATGTTGTAGCACCTGGTTGAGCTCTGCAGCACTCCTTTGAACCGAGTTCAGGCTTGCCACGGTTGCTGGGAAATTCTCCATTGTTGCGGGTATACGTGCAGTTGATGGATTCAAGTAATTTAGGATAAATGGTGAGGTGGATGGAGAAGAAAAGGATGCGTGATGGAGAGTGGCAGAGTACCAATTTATAGGCATCGACACTCTGCCTCGGAAAGTATCGCGTTGTCTTGTATGGAGAATGAGCCGCCGACTTTGTCTGGTCGTTACCCCTCTTCATCTCCATGGCGATACGTCACGTCCATAAGCTAGAGTTCAGCTGTTGATTTGAGACGGGCCTTACCGAGTCGAGATGATTGACGGTTCAGCTGAATGCAAGGGGATGGGCCCTGGAAAAGCTCACTCGAATCAGCTGTGATACAGGCAGTTGGGGCATACGTAAGAATGCTTAGAGGGTGTCGATCTCTGATTGATCTATAGCTCTTGCAGGTTAGCTGTGTTTTTAAATGAGCGGTGGTTGGCAGAGCATCATAGCGACCCGCTTAACTGTCTCAGGTTTCTAATGAGACAAGCAAAGATCTCTAGCGGTCAGAAGAGTCGACATGCATGTATTTCAATAGTTTATTAACACTTCCAACCCAATATTGACTTTCTCTCAAGATTGGAGACAAATGACGTATTATTTGCAGTTTCTCCACTGCAGGTAAACACATGCCTGAGCCTTTTCGGAATCCTGTTACCCCCGGTTTATCCGAACACTGTAAGCCTCACTGGTTCGCTAGCATTTGGGACAGAAGGGAAGCCCACTTAGGTGAGTATTTTCCCTGACAAACTTCAAGAATCTGCTCTTCTGAATGGCCTAAATCGACTCTGACCACCCCTGATACCTAGGAGATCCACATACACAAATACAAGGTCCCAGGTGTACAGACGAGGTTGGTCTCATTCGGCACGACCCGCGGATCGGATCGGGGGCTCTAATCTTGTCTGGGCAGACACCTCGAGCGCTAGAACTAGCCTTACCTGATTAGGTACCTCCATCGGACCTAAGCCACCGCTATTAATACGGGGTCTATTGAAAGGCCGCATTTGACCGACTGACTGGACGGATATACGCCCAGATAGATCAACTGACAAGAAGGTCAAGACACGTATAGGTTCTCAAAAATGTTTCTTATGAATAATATCATTGGTTCCTAGACATTTCAACAGACTGTGGCTGACGGACCTATATGATTCCACATTCACTCACATTCACTGAGGTTCATTCGTTCTGCCAAATGGACAAACAAGGGTGATTGGGAACTACAATACAAACAGGGGGATCAGATTCATTGAAGGGTACGGAAATTCTTTTGTTGTTTGTTGGGTGGGAGATAAAATAGCTGGCCATGGGATAACGCTCACTTCCGTCGAGGGATGGGACTAGGCAGCGCAATTCACATCCTCAAAGTCTATTAACAGATGTAAAGACCGGTTTCCCATCTCATTTCACCAACGAGAGTTGCACGCTGCGGATTTGGAAATTGGTGAGTCACTACCTAGAGGCCGATGATAATGCGATATGACTATGGATAGACATATCAGTGAAGCCGTATTACTGATACGTACGTGGACCTTTGTGGTTGGTGGTACGGGGATTTGACTGTAGCATTGTTGAAGAGATTCCTCCGGGAACCATACTGCAGGCCGAATTTCCTCAGCTAATATTTGATATCTGTTGCCCAGCCAAGGCATTGGCCAAACCCAAAATGAAGCTTACTGATTTGAACGTGTCGAAAGGATACCGTATGGGGCCTTGGGTTATCTTTGTAGTTAAGACCAAGATGAGCACAGACATCGTGAACACCATTATAAAGATGGCTTGGTGGTCATATCGACGTGGATAGAGTATAAGAACATTAACAGACATTAGTATAGCATAGTGACTGATAACTTTTAGTATGGCTGAAGGGAATGAAAGAGCGATGAATGACTATTAATATGCCGCTAGGTATACGGTTGACTGTGGTTGTGAATATAGATTTAAATAACCCTAGGAGATGTCCTGGGATTATAACCAACTTGACGTAAGTGGCCTAAAAGCTGAGGGCCGTCACCATGTTCTGTCCCAGCCCCTTGGCATCGAAGGGTTTAGGCCTATTCTCTATTTCTACCATGCCTAAGTTATAGGTCGTGTATCCCGACATAGATATGATGACGAAGGCAAGCAACGGCAGTATGTGCCTACCCTATAGCCCCCTAATCTGTAATGTGGTGTCCGAACTTCGTAGATATTCACAACGGGTTCAACTTCGACCTAAAGTGCATTGCCGCATCATTATCTGCTGACACCCTAGTCAAACCCACCTTCTCAGAGTGGAGATTAGGCAGCGTGGTTGTATCGTGGAAACTCGACAACGGGACCATGATGGTGGACTTCACGGACTCGATAAGCACCCAGCCCACCTGCAATCGGTCCTCCCTGGCCCTACTTGGGTAGGGCCTCCAGACCGGCCCGGCCCTTAGCTTTGAGTCCCTCCGCAAGCTCCGTGCCTCTAAGCACGGGGGGTAGGGCAACTAGGCAAAGGGTCGGCTAATTAGGGGAAAAAATACCTTCTTTTCCTAGCTTTTTTCTTAGAAAGATAGGTATCTCTAACCCCAAATTTCCCCAAATTAAGTCACATAACCTATCTAGAATAAGAGACCTCTTTTTATTAGAGGAATCCTAGGAAAATAAGGTATTTTTTTCCTTCCCTTGTCAGCCGACCCTTTGCCTAGTCGCCCTACCCCCCGTGCTTTACGTGCGGTGCTTGCAACGGGAAAGGAAAGTAGGGGGGCCGGTCTGGAGGCCCTACCCAAGTAGCGAAAACGTCGGAGAAGTTCAACCTCTTGCCGAAGGTGGACAGCGAGAATCTATCAATCACGGCCTCAGACAAAACAGATATCACAAAGATCGTCTAGTACAACGCTAGAGACTCGGACCTCTACGCGTAGCCGGCCAAGAACATTTCCATGCGCGAACAAATCTGCACGTTGGCGGGCGTGTCAAGGAACAACACAGCGGCCAGCGATTGAAGTCTACTATGGAAGATGGTCGCTCAAGGCTGAAAAAGCTCGAGCAGCTACTTCAGCCTTCAACTTCTAACCCTAACCATGAAACCAAGAGGAGATATGTCGATGAACGGCAGATTTTACATGAGATCTCTTTCATTTCCTGGTTAAACCCATTAATCTTAACGGAGATAACGCTGAGACATGTTTCAGTAGCCCAAGTAACGGCATTAAGTCTCTATAATACCCTTGTGATGTTTATATAGTCTAACTTTTAATATTCCTGAAAGAGTGCCTTTCTTTTTTTTAATATACAGATCTGGAACCTTCATCTATCTACTAGGAGATATCGAGCAAAATTACCCGACAACGAGGCTATTGTGCTGTGTCGGAAAATAAGATCCATGTCCCGAGGCTGAACTGTCATAGGAGCTGTCATAGATGCGACAAATTAGGTAAAGCGCAAACTAAAAACCCTGTATATTAGTGGATCGTAGACAGTAGTGTATATATGACGCTTACTATTAATCTTCTAGAACTTCCCCTTAAACATATGACGACTAGGAAGTACCTGGACATAAGCATAATGTGCTTGTTCTTCCATTCCTCAAGGCGCCACTGGCATTCCAGTGTCTCTATATAAGCAGATAATTCCTTTGCAGGTAAGAAAAAAGACCCACACATTGCTCAACAGCTATTCTAATATTACAACTACCAGTGCGCACCGACACTCGCTAATCCCTTGCAATGGATAACTGCGTTATGATTAGTATTTTGGAGTGCGACAATCACATTGATCCTGATAGATCAAAGTGGGGTGGCTATGGCCCTCTTGTTTCCAAATGGCTCAGGTCGAACCATCGTTTGAGGGAACGCGCAGAAATACGTATCTGGGATGTGAGGAATGCCATGGAATATCCGAAGCCAGGAGGTTACGACGTGGTAATAATAACTGGTTCACGTGAGTCACGGCTATTTGAACCAAATTGCTGAAAGAGACACACTGACGACTTTGAACGCAGCCGCAAACCCAGAAGGTCAGGAACCGTGGTTGGTTAAGCTTCGGGAATACATCAACAAGGAAGTGGAAATAACAGCTACTACGAAGTTTGTCGGCTTTTGCTTCGGTCACCAGATTTTAGCTTTGGCTCACGGGCTGTCCGTTGAATGCAATGACTCGGGATATGAGTTCTCTGCAACAACTATCCATCTATCAGATACAGGGAAAAAACTTTTCAAACAAGACTCTATTGTACGTTTAAACTGGGAATCAATTTCTTCAATTGCAAAGGCTTATGTTGAACATAGTGTTTAAATGAGGGTCATCAGTTTCAGGTTAAAGATCAGGACCTGGGACAACTCCAAAACCTCGGCTCGACAGATCATACTAATATACAAGGTCTCTTTCTTCCAAAGCGTCTTTGGTCGCTGCAAGCGCACCCTGAATTTGATGCCGCAGCACTGCATCAAATATTGGAGTTTGCGAAACCGAAATTATCCGATAAGGAATATCAGAGTGCAACAGAAAGAAATACAGGCAATGTCGAGCAGCAAGTCGCATTAGATTCATTAGTCAACTTTATCTTAGAATAGATACCAAGATACCAGTATTTCAAACCTCAAGCTCCACCTCTAGACGATATGAATTATAGTGTCCCAGTGCTCCAAGCTGTTATTGGTTGGCGTTTACGGCGCTACCGAGACAGGTTCAGCATCTTATCCTCCAATGTGTGTGAAACACATCATATGCGCGACCAGGTACTACGACAAGAACATGACCAGCGTCTGCGAGAGTAAAAACAGCAAGGTCATGTACGGGGACACGGACTCGGTGTTCCCCACATGGGTGGTAGCACAGAGACGGACAGGAAGACGGCCGGCGAGGGGCTGAAGATGCTCATCGACAGGAGTCTCCGCGACACGCTGTTCGAGAAAGTCAATGTCGGCCTTGAGGGCAACTACAAGTACGTGTTGATCATCAGCAGCAAAAAGTACATCACCGTCGGCTCGAGCGGCTTTGTCGAGACAAATGGCATGACTCAGATCAAAGTGCACACGCTGTCCTGGGCGAAGTACGTTACGAATAAGGTTTTGGCCACGATCAAATCGTCCGACACGTTCGAGAACAAGAAGAGAGACGGCGGCCTATCAGTGATTGGACGTAGCCTGAAATCATTCGTGTCACTGGGGGTTATAAACGTTGGCCAAAAATAATACAACAAATTAGACATTTGGGTTGACCCCATAGTTGCCCCGGCTTCGTCAGTATGTTCTATTATAATTTGAACATTCGACCTAGCAACGCTTCAAGACTATTGAACCAAAAGCAATTACTAACATCTTTGTCTTGTGGTTCGAGAGACCGATGAGGTTTGGTCTTCTCCCTTACCCTATGTCCATATCTTTCCTCTTTCTTTGAGTCAAGCATGCTACATTTTCTCTGCCTATCAAATCTCTGCAAGTTCCTTAGGCCTTGCACTTTCCAGTCTCAAAGGTGGTCCTGGTAAGACGGTGTTAGTATCAATTTCACATAGTAAAATGGAGTCGTTCAGAAAAAGCACAACTTACTCCATAGCCCAACTCTGGGTCTTTCCTTGGCCTCCCTCCGGGCAGCCGTCGATCGAGATCTTCAGTAGAGCCTGGCATTTGTTACCTGTAATGGTGAGACGTCTCTCATGCTCGTTCTTGATGCTGAAGACAAACTTCCCAGCGTTGGATGGTGCGTTGATGCATGTTTCCTTGGTCTCATTGATCTCATAGAAGTTGGCACCAGCTCCGCTGTTACACCATTCGCGCGCAGCGGCAAGGCCATCAGCTTTGTGCTTTCCCCAGGGCAGAATGTCCTCGCTGACGAAGCAAGCAGCTGAGGTGGGATATTCAAATCCAATTTCGTGAACGCAGACGTTAACGTCGGCCCAGAGGTTGAAGCACTCGTCGCCAACGGTGGGGTTCCACTCCTTGAATTGGTCAATGGTGATACCGTAGTTTAAGGAGATTCGACGGCAGTCATCATCCTTCTTCACCAAGTAGAACTGGTCACAGTTATCTACCATGCCTGGCTGGATGGGGTAGGGTGTCGTGATGCCATTGTCCCCCTTGACTGACTCGATGGCCGTGGCCTTGGTCACGGTAGGGCTGGGAGCCGCAAGCGACAGACCCGCGTTGATGATAAGTCCTGTGAAGGTAGCAGGCTTCATTTTGACTTGGTTGTCGTTGATGTCGGCTTAGTTCCACTTTTTGTATAGATAGGTTTTGGTCTGAAGTGGCTGTGGAAGCTATGGAAAATAGGTCGTCTAGTGAGGGAGACTCTAGTGGTTTATGTATGCAATGTAGCTTGAGAAGCAGTTATCTTAAAGCCTTGGCTTCGCAGGGCAAGTTAGGCGACCGCTGCTGTGCCTTGGAGAACCTTCCTATTGTAACCATCGCCGAGACGCAACATGGTTCGTTTACGTGGGTGATTTGGTCAGGCGATTACTACGTAGTATACCGGTGATTGCCTACTTAAGATGTTACCATGTATATGGAGCTTTTTCTGTTCCTAAATCCTACGGGAGGGCCCCACTCTTCGTCTCCGTAGGGCTACAGGGTCCATGAAAATCAGGGGTCTTCTCGTGAATGTCGGATAGACAACTCTCCCACAATCGCTAACCTAGTAGCATCTATGGTCTCAAAAGAACAGAAATCATAACGAGAGTCGGATGCCTACCTTGTTATTCCCAAAGCATGATATTTAAAAAGCCCTACGAACATTTCAATTCTATGTAAGGATTCATTGGTAGGTCCCACAGCAATGCGGCTAGTAGGAAATTTTCTCATTTGGCATGCGGCGCAGTACATTCACTGTAGCATCCTCGCCGCCTACCTAGAAAACCACGTTCTGTTTTTTTTTTCTGCCGGCCTGTGTATGGGTTTTCGGACTTGGCAGCACATGTTTTGGTCCGACGGTCCGGTTGGACCTGAAGAACCCAGTAAAGGATAAACCTGGGTCTTACTCATAACTTATAGCCCATGCCTACGATGCAACCCTAATATTTAACTAAACGGTAGCCGCAATTTAGCCACATAGGGGCTTCTTAATCGGTTTCATAATATTTACAATGATAAAGAGATCCTGTAAGAATTTATAACCGCTTAAATGATTGGCATTCTTCGATCATATCGGAAACCCCATATGGAGTCAGATTAATAAAATACTTAGGCTAATAGCTAAGATTAGTTTTGCTAGTATCACATTATTAACTCGTAATGTAGTTTTATGCATTATAGTCATGGTGTTGTTTATTGCGAGTTTGCTTAAGAAACTATGGTTCCTTCATCGATCCACCCTTAGTCTTTACGACCCATCCAGATCTGACTTGAAACACCTGCGGAACCTTATTGTAGACGCCAGCAACCCTCCTGTACGTCAGCTCAGATGCTACTCCATTGCTGTAAGGCTCTTGTTTCTAGGAGTCAAGGAAGCTATCGGCAAATCTTTAAGGTAAGCTGGTAAGTGCATCAGCATGGCATTGCCGAGTAACTACACACGAGATCTGTAAGATGATACCAAATCGTACTAGACAGCGTTTTGTTACGACTAATAAAACAATATCCCTGCCAGAAACCCCGGGTGTTCGGTTCGCTAGTGCAGAATTATATAATCATACTTCACTGTGTCGAATTCTGTTCCTTGAAAGTGTTGCGGTTCAGATCACTCTACAATGAGGGAATCGTCAACGCTATCATTTTGACGATGAGTCACCCGATTTTGGATTTTGCTGTCAAATGAAATAGCACGATAGACAAAGTCATAATACTGAGTCAAGTACGTCACATTCTAGGCCTTCTAGAATTAAACAACAATTGTGCGTTGAAGAAAGACTTTAGAACAATATTCATGGGGCTTCATTATGTAAACATCTCTGTGGATCTGTTCGGGTCATGTAGACTCGTTCTTCAAACTCCATCTCGTGCTCTTCCTGAGCTCTTCCTCAATATCGAGCTCAGGCACAAACCCAAGGCGCTCCTTGGCTTTGGCCCCGTTGTAGGTGAATGTGCTGCACATGAACTGGATATTATGCGATGATAGCGCCGGCTCCATACCAAAGGGTCTCATGATCGTTTCCGTAACAGTCGCGATACCTTGCGCAAGCCATCTTGGTATAATTGTTGGCGTCTTTTCCTCCTTCCATCCTACCTCCCGCCATACTATATGACACATGCTCCAGAACGACAGAGGGTATTTCCCCGGGATATAGAAAGCTTCTCCATGAGCATTGTTATCGGCCTCCATTAGTCTTCTCAATGCGAGAATGTGAGCCCTTGCTCCATCGGAGGCGGGGATCGTAGCTATAAGCCCTGTATCGTTTCCGACCTGCATAGCAGTCTTCCCTTCTCGCAACGTCTTGATCACTGCCGGCACGAAAGCATAGTCCATCTCGCCAATGATAAGCGGCAGTCGGAGGGAAATTGTCTGCAATTCGGCGCAGTCAGCAGCAAGAAGTCGACGCTCAGCTTCGGCCCGTTGCACCCAGTATGCGAACGCTTTTGAATCTGTCGGCCACAAAGGCGCTGTTTCGTCCACGTTGATATGCTCGTCCCCTGCTGCAACATTCGCGGATGTCGCTGTCACTAGATACTTGGTGCCAACTTCTTTGGCGAGCTCAATGATCAAATCTTGTGCGTGCACGAAAACCTGTTCAAATTCGGATTTTGGTGTCAACGTGTTTGCATGTGCTGGTGCGGCGAGATTGAATATTATTGCAGGCTTGGTCTCGAGCATGACCCGGCGGAGGGCGGTGCTGTCGCAAAGGTCCACTTGTTGATACTTGACGCCTGCGCACGGATGCTTGACTCTCTCACTGCGGTTGAGCGAGATTATCGTTTTCTGTTCCGGCTGGCGAAGCAGCTGTTGAGCAACGTAATGTCCGAGGCGGCCTGATCCGCCGAGGAGTAGGATAGTTCCCCATTGCGGGATTTCCGTCTCAATCATGATAGCAGAGTCAAGCTGATATGATTACTGTTGAGGCATAAAGAATCAGCCAGCGAATATCAACATAGATATACGAATAAGAGCCATTTAATAGGGGCCGCAAAGTTTTACTAGGCTCTTACTAAGAAGCATAAATGTTGCCAACGGGTTATAACTGGCCTAGGTACGGCACCCCCAACCCCCTAGTCCTATATTTTGGATGGATTAAGTCAGCACTAAAGTTCTGGGCAGGGTCAGGCCAAGGGTCATCGATCCAGTGGCATGCGAGCTCGTTAATCTCGCTGTGGTTAATCATAAGCGCTAGCCCTGAAGTAGTGACGCCAAGACAGTTCGAGTTAGCCTTTATGTTGACTTCCTACAAGCGACCATCTACCGGTATCACTTTGCAGGTGTGTACAGGCAAAACAGTCGGGGTTTGTGTACTGACTGGGCATCATATTAATTGGCAAGACTGTTTTGCAGAAAAGAACTACATATATATACTTGTAGTTGTAATCTACACTTTCAAGACCAAGTACCTCCCAGCCTTTTACACTGCCGCTCTCCAAGCTGCCAGGGCAAAGAGAAATGTCTGGAGAAGCTTTTAGGCATTCAGACTTCCCCTCTTCGACCAATAAAGAACAACCTGTATTCCAGATATACTTTGGGCTAATTAGCCTCTCAATGGTGCCTAGAAGAGGTCGAAATAATCACTCAACACCATAACGAAACATTTACCCAATATCAGTTTAGCTTAGCTGGTATCAGCGATGCGCTTTTGTACGCAGCTGCGCCAGTGAGGCTGAGTTCTTCGAGCCAACCAGAGCGAGTTCACGCCCAAAGTTTGTGATCGGGAGCTGTACTCCAACTGCAGTCAGCCAAGGCTGATCAGACGTCAAGAGGGGGGCTAGGTTCGGTACGTGATGGTTGGATTGCACGTTTCTGGCCGTGCTGGCAGCAGCATACTGGCGGAGTAACTCGAATTGTCCACCCATGACCGAACTAAGCCAATGAACTGGCATAGTGTCGCAATCACTCATCTTTTCACATATTGATACTAGCTTGAGACTCTCCCTGCCAGAAAAATGCTCATTCATAGACGGAGATGCTAAGTTCGCAAAGTTAGAAGAATGGGTCGGCTTATGTCCAAAGAAGCCGCCGCAAAAGTAGAATCTGCAAGACCAGGTAAGTCCCTTCCGCAGGTCTCGGTTCTTCCAAGAGAGGAGGCATCGCGCGTGCTCGTTTAATGGGTAGAGGTCGGCATTTAATGACCTGCAGCGCGAGTTGCCGGGTCTTTGACGCGTTTCTGCTAGCGACGTGGCGTGATGAAAGGACGAGTTAGATGACGAGGTGATGAATGCCTGCGCGGTGCATCTTGTCGTCTCCCTTTGTTGTCTCGCGAAAGCATGGGACAGCTTTCGTTGTGTGCTGGAGGGAGAAATGGCAAGATTGAGAGAGTGAATTGGATCCGCTCACGTGCCCACTCACCCTTTCCTATCTTGGTCTAGCTTTAATTGCCGCGAATCAGAGAGCTGTATGAGCACCCGCTCTCTTGTTCAACTGTTCAACCATCAGTCCACTGCCCATACACAAACTCCCTTTGTCTCCCTCACCAAGAGAATATCTTTTTTTTTCTCTTCTTTTATTGCCTCAACTATGAACAAATGAAGACCTTTTGCCCAGGATAGCCCACGCCCGTTTTGTAGAGCCATTCCATTTTGATCGGCGCGGGGCCGGGAGAAGATAAATCCGTTCATGAGCCTTGCGAGAAGATCAGTCATCAATTCGCAGGACCGTGCGCGTCTTCTCGTTGCGTCATCAATTCAATCGCTTCCCGCGTGGTGCAATCATGGCTTACCCTAGAGAAAGAGTAAGAACTTGAGAGACTAAACACAAATAATATTCGACACCGATAGACATCTCAGATAAATCTAGACTACTGGTAGTGGGAGGCTCTATGGAATATTATGAACTGGAAAGATGGTAGATAATTCTCGGTCATCAATATACGCCTCAAAGTGGTCAAGTTTAAATCTAGTGGCCTGATATGCATTGTACCAAAAAGGTTTGTTAGGAAATGAGAGTGGAAGAGCATGGTTCCGGGCACGGCCGACAAGCCTGTTATTTTCCCTCAATGACCGGACCATCGCCTCGGAAAGATGGGATACCTCAGACATATTATTGACTTACGTATCACACTCTGTCTCACCAAAAAAACCACCAGAACAGGTTTCGTCCATGGGCTTTAGAGTATGACCCAGGTATTCGTAAACCCCACTGTTCGACGCGGAATAATTGTGGAGTAACGCTGCGCTTTGCTTGGTGAGAGGTGATTCCTTAAGATGTTAATTCCTGCCCTTGTCTTTGTCCCTGTGCACAAAATATAGCTATAGACACAATGTCGCTTCCAGCACTTCTCAATAATTCTTCGCCTACTGTTTTGAAAAGGCCAGTATTCACCACGATGTCCATTGCATATGCAGTCACACACTTGTACACTCAAGTACTTTTACTGCAGCGATACAGTAATAACATAGGCTGGTCTATTAGACCACAGTAATCGCTTAACTATGTCTAAAATCTTCTTTTTCTTTTCGCGGCAGTCTCGTTATTACGGCCCCTTTGCATTCCAAGGACAAAGGTTGCGCGTAGCAGCAGGATGAAGACCTTGCCTTCAACCTCGACCTCAGTCATAACACCTTATTGTGTAAATGAAATCGTGTGTTTTTAATGTGCGGCTCTAAATGTTTGCTTCTGACCCCCTACATGCAACTAGCTTTCCATTGCTAGCATTTCTTATTTCGGTCCTCTATATCACCCTCATCATCGACTGTCACTTCAATGCCGAGCTCCCTTAGGTATGCTGCTATCTCTGGTTTCTCTTGCCCACATTGCTCGAGAGCCTCCTCGTCAAGCTCATCGAGATAAGCCCCGTGGTCCAACAACAGCTTCACCGAGGTAAGGCTCCCGTAGATGATGGCACCAGCTAACGGGGTGTTTCCTTGCTTGTCCATCGCCGTTCTGAGACTCTAGTGCCTTTCCACGGGCCACTAATGCCTCAATAAGATAGCCTGGAGCTGTCAAGTTCGTAGCAAGGTGCAGTGGACCATATCCCGACGTGAAGCATTTCCAGCGCTCTTCATCTTCCTCATACTCATCATAGCTGGTATCAATTCCAAAAGGCCATGTTTCCGCCGCTTGTAAATACGACTCGATTGATCCTTTGTTGGAGCAGAGTTGTATAAAGTCTTGGACAAACGTTACTGGGACAGCTATCGCCAGACTAGGGCCAGGCGTTTTGGCAGCGTACGTGAGATACTTGTTGTTTCGAAGGTGTTCCTTGAGACTGGCAGATGTTGTGCATGGGCCGGCGGTGAAGGTCTCAGACAATAGATATCGTAGTGAAGCCGTGATGCTTCGCTTGTCGTAGTCCGTCCCGAAAACCTCACGCTTCAAGTAGTCAACGAGAAGGGGAGATTCAACGCGCATCGACTCGTTACCCTCTTGATAGAGGATGAGGCCTCGGCAACCCAGAATAACGTCGGAGGTGTCGAAACCTTCTTTGTCTTGATGGATCTACCAAGCATTCAACGATTCGAGTGCCATTGGCACCGTGAAGGTGAGACCGGCGTCGGAGGCTTTGATGACATGGTAGAGGATGCAGAGAACCATATCTCCCCACTGGGAAGCCATTATTTGCTTCACGCTTTCTATACAGAATGCATATATCTTGTCCAAGGTGGATGCACTTCCGCAAGTGGATCAGGTGGTTGAGACTCGCCCAGAACTCGGACATGGGCGTGTCAGCAGGCCAGACAGGCATGGGGAAAAATCTGTCGAGTGTTAAAGCCTCGTTGTAAGTAAAGTTTAGGGAACTAACAGGCCATCAAATATTCGTACCAGGTCTTGAACCGATTCCCAATGGTCTGGGAACAAGTCTTTGGCTGACACATCTCGTAACGTCCGGGTAATGTACTCTTCAAGGTCCTTGTCTTGGGCGCGCGATGGGATGTCAAGAGCTTGGTATGTTGCGGCAAAATCACGAGGGGGCGCGTTGCGGCTTGTGAAGAGGACCCGAAATACCGAATTAGAGCCATTGGGATTATTAGTGAGAATCAAACCTCTCAAGGCCGACACGGTGACGGCATTTGCTCCATCAAAAACAACAAACCTCTTGCTAAACTCTGAAGCGACTCGGTTGAAGAGTTGGTCAAATTCCTCGCCGCCAGGATACGGAGTGTCGACATCTCCTAATAGTTCCGATAGAACACTAGACGTGTTCGCAAGTTGTGATACTAGCTGTCTCAAGATAGAGGTCAACGCATGATTGAAGTCGGCAAGGTTGTACTGTTTATCGTTCTGTTGAAAGTAGATACATGCAACTGCATCGCCTTTGTTTTCAAGACTTGTTCGGATGTGTTCGACAAGTCGTGAGCTGGATTCAATGTTAGTAACAGGCTCTCATTGTTCATTACAGGGGCCATCTTACCACGATCAGGTTTTGCCAGTCGCGGCTGAGACGCATTAGCCAGGGTTTGTTCACCCAGGACCTGTTTACTAAATCACACTCACATGGTCCATGAAGCCACAGTAGGGGTGAAAAGTAGTCGTCTGAAAGCCATCCTCTGGTCTTTGGGTCGTCCAGAAGACCTTGACAAGCATCAGGGATGCGTGAAGATTCGAAATTCCCTTGTTGAATATGGGATCGGTCACCGGGGCATAGCCTCTTCAGCAGCTGATATCTGTTGTTAAATACATTTCAGCCGAGGTTTGGAAACAAATTGAGGAGTTGTGGTTGTGGTTGTCGCAATGAAATCTCCTCTTTTCCTGGTGGTTGTTTGTTGTTCTGTATATAAACAGCAGCTTTCATCAAGACAGCTCATATAGATAAACTAGAATCACAAACGTGCCTGTAAATAATGCCATCTCTCATATGTCAGCGTCTTATCGTGTTATTACGTAGTAGAGGGTATTGTGTTTTGCTCAATGATGTCACGTTTTGCCCCAAGGGCTCCGGTTTTGAACCCAGCCGTTGAATCCTCCTTGTACCCTTCGACAGAGCCGCTTCGGAAAGAGTGGATGTAGTGACCGGGGAGG
>JAAVTZ010000881.1:0-54078 GCA_014898835.1 Fusarium lateritium | reverse complement strand
GTGGTGCGATGGTAGGTATGCTTGAGGAGCCCATTACACCAATTAAGCAATAATATTTAGACTAGACTTAGGTAATTTAGGTAAGATTTATGATGATATATCTATTATCTTAGATATAGTTTATATATACTTTTTATTTTCTTATCCCAAATCCTGTAGTAAGAATTGCGCATTCAGGGAGATGTTGCTTCTGGTTTTCTCGCGAATAGTAATGATCAGAATACCAAATTTCTTTGCTTTCCGACCAGCCTTGAACTTTGATATTGCCCTCGTGCGAGGCAAATGCCTCGGTGATAGAGGAGGAGTTGCCAGCACTGGTGAACTGGCCAGCGTTGTTGCGCTCTCGACGAATTAGGTGAGTGCTGATAACCTAAAATCGTCTCATTTGGCTTTCTCTCATCGTCGATATTTATGGTCTGGAAAAAGCAGCACGTAATGCTTTGGACTTCTTCGGTGTTTAATAGCTACCATGCACGACTGAGGTGAGTAAGCTTATCTGGGACGACAAGGGCAGGAATGTAGGCTTCGGCTTCGTTGCTAATTACATACTTAGCGAAAAGCTTGAGGTTAGCGGTAAGTCGCCATCTATTTTGCTTTAGAAAGCATGAAGTCTTGGTTACTAGTTCTTTGGCTTTATCATCGCTGATAAAGATTGGCATGAGCAGCTATAGGACCGTCTAATATGCGCCACAGAGATATCTCACTTTTATAATTAAATACAATACATGAATCTAGACCATTATCTAGAATAAGAAGAGAAAACTATTAGAAAGCGAATATTCTCGTGTTTACATACGAAGACAAACCCTCAAGTAACCAACGCAAAACGACCCGCGAGTACTTCGGAATCGACATCGGTCCTTTGCGAGCTATGTGACACGTCTTGAAGGAGATGGCTCCTGTTGCGGAAATATACTCGAGTGTGTAATCCGCTTTCTCGGAGAAGACGCATTTGCCAAGAGGGATTTGAATATGCACAGGATCATATTTCTCGGAGTAATCTTAACTTGTGTAATGGGACGACTTGAAAGTCAGCAAGTAGGGTCGCAAAGACTTATTCAGCTAAATAACAACTATTTACGGATGATCAGGCTGCCGAAAACCATCCTAATGGGATTCGTCGACGTCATGGGCATTGTCTCCTTAAGTCCATGCTTGCTCTTTGTAAAGAAAGATAATGGTTCGCTGCTTATGCCAGGGTCTTAATCACCTCGTTGGCTAACCTTTGGAGTTAATGTCAATACGAGGTTGCGCAACTATTCAGGTCCTGTCAGACTATACCTCAGCCCAAGCACAACTCGGCCAATCATGACCTCAAGTTTATATCACAGAAAGGGGATTTCTATTTAGGGGGACTGCCCAGACTCGACACTCCCACGTGAGTATCACTTATTTCTGCGGTGAGAGGTCGATGGCGTTCATCCCTTGTGTTCAGCCCCTGCTGCAGAGGTTCCGTTTCACAGCTTTTCAGTCGAATGAGCAATTACTGCAGGCACGTTGTGAAGTAATGTATATGTCATCACATTACAGATGTTGGACTACTCGACTCTAATGCGTTGTGCCGAGTCAAAGTCAGCCGCAGCTCAGCGTTGGGTCAGCGTTGTGCACTTTTGATGCATCTGTTTTGTCACTGAATTATTATAGTCATGTCTCGTCTTCACCGCAAAGTGAGGTGCATAATTCTGGAACAATTGCTATGCAGAAGCAAAACAACTGTCTCTGATTGTGTCAGCAGTTGGGCTTATAGACCACTAACATGCAAAGATGGGGCATGGTTTGCGGAGATAGATGAAACGACTGCAAGATACCGTCTTATCGCATGATCATCATCTGCAACTAAACAAGGAGCAAACTCTTTCAACCTGCAGTGCATGACGCGCGTTATTAATTCAGCTCAGCTTTCGACACGCGGGAAGCATGGCATGGCGGGGCAAGGCCCTTTGTGTGTAACCAACAACCAACACCAAACGCACAAGATGTTTACGGTATCTTGACAAACAGACTCGGATTGGGTGTAAACAGAATCAATGGAGTCAAAATACAGTACAAGCATAGCCTTTCAAACAAGATTATGCAAGAATTGCCGGCAACTTGCACCAAAAAGATCGTCATGACAAGACAATGCATTGCAGCTCCAACAATTGTACTCAACACTATTCGCGAAAGAATGACGATCATTGGTTACCAGACTGCACAATCCTAGTCAAATCACTCGCTTGGTCTGCCAAACAATGACCGTTTCAGTGGCAGCACAACCATTGGGGAGCTGAAGACGTCTTGTCTCCGGCTCACCTTGCCCTATTTCGAGATTCACCTTGACACTACGAGCAATGTCATACACACAACAACCGGCTTCTAGAGTTTCCGGCTGTCTTCTTTCCATCGTGGCAGCCACACCTATAGACTCGACCCGTACCCGGTCATTGGGGGCCATTAAAGAACAAACGAAGAAGGCCTCGAAACTCCTCCCTTCTATAGGATAATTCTCCGTCCGCCACGCTGCAAGCCTCTCGGGTCTGCGCAGAAAAGCACGCTTACTACCAAACGCCCAGGGAATCTTGGGATCAAACATACGAGGCTATTCTCGTCGGACGCGGGTGGTTGCAGAAGACGGTGTAACTTGGAAACAAACGTGCATTCTTGGAGGGAGGAGGGCGGACACACCAGCCCGATCTTGTCCATGCTACCGGTCCTGCCGTGGGAACTATCACCGGCTTGTGCTTCGATCTCACGAGAAAACGGATACAGAAGAGTTGGATGCGATATCATGATTTGTTGGTACGATTATGAGTTAGAACAGGAGTAGTAGTAGCAGCAGTAGCAGTAGTGGGCAAGATACCTTGCTGCAGCTAGATGCCGTCCCCTCAAGTATTCCTCTCCTCGCCCGTTTGCTCTCTTTTCTTCCCCCTTTTCTCGCTCCTCGCTCCCGATTGTTGCTCAGCCCGTCCGTTATTTTCGTCTCGTCCCGTTCGTTTCGAGTTGCCGACTCTTATTCTGGCTGAAACCCTCCACAAATTCTCCTCCTCTTCTCAAGCATAGCATGTCTGGCAATACACGCCCATAGGAAACCTCCAACATCCAGCCCATTTCCTCCCCTCATCTGCTTCTCGCTTCAAATGACCCCCAAGACAAGAGGCTGCAGCGGCCATGGCTGGGGCTTCATTGCGCCCGACGTCAAAGATCCGCCACAGTGCATCGGCTTGTGTAGGGAGAGGTTTCTGAAGGAGCTGTTGCCCAAGGATGAGACATTTGAGCGAGTGTGCGAGGCTTTGCAAGACAAGGAGCACATGGAAAAGGAGCAGCCGTTCCGGGCGCTTTATTGCTGCGATGCTCAAGCTTGTGGCGTGGATAATCTTGGGGAGGGTGGTAAAGATCGTATGTGTAACTGACACTTCCATGCTGATCATTAATTTACTAACAAATGTATAGCAAATGTGAATTGGCTCATCAATGCCTGCCAAGAGTGAGCAACTCTCTCCATCTGACGCTTACAAGGGAACTTCATGCTAAAAAGTTGGCAGCATCGGTTATCATTCCATAATAGACCCAGGTCCTCCGCAGCCATATCATATATGCGACTCCGAGTCCGTCAACGGGCAAGATGAGGAGTGTCAAGAGGCCAAAGCAGCCGATAACAAGAGTGATGGAGTTTCTGAGAGCATATCGATTACATCCTCATCAGAAACTACAACTCCAACAAAACCTACAGCTTCAGAGACAGCAACTTCAGTACCGATACAAAGCTCTGTACCAGACACCACATATTCTACAAGCAGCGATCCTTCTATACTAGCCAGTTCAGATCCATCGAGCAGCGACCAAAACGACAGCCAAGAAGACAAAGGAATGCCCCTAGGTGTAAAAGTAACAATAGCCATCATCTCCGTCGTTGGTCTCCTCGCCATTGCCGCACTTGTATTTTGCCTTCTCCGAAGAAGACACTCTCGCAAGAACGATATCCGAAGGTTAATCAAGCATCCAACTTCACCACCACCCGCAGACTCACCCACGCCACTCGTGTCACCGACTCTCTCACACGCCGACGCTGAAGGCGTTCCCCTGACACCACCAGCACGACTTCGTGAGCGCAAGTTTCTCCCCACGCTAGATCAGCAGAACGGTTTCCCGTCATCTCCTCTCTTCTCACCTACGAGCAACAAACTCACGCCTCGACATGAGAGGACGCCTAGGATCTATAGCGCAAACCAAGTGCCCATGATAGTCATGACAGCTCCAGACGGCGGGAAAGTCAACGACAACGATGGCTCAGCGAGCTTCAGCGACGGGGTCATCACTCCCCCAGCATCTGTGCAAATGGCGCCCCTTGGATGCAACTTCAATGCCTCCCCTCCACGCCCTCCGCGATCTCGCGATGCTTCGTTCAAGATACTCGCCAGTCCAGGACCACCTCCTACAAGGGCCCTTCCGTCAACGCCTCCTAATCGGCCCTCTACTCCAACATTCAGCCCGCCTCCCAAAGGAACATCTACGACTTCGCCGAATCGCCGGGTTGCGTTTTCGGCAGAGGCAGGGGATCATCACAATATGGCTCGAGTATATATGCCAGAGAGTGGAAAGTATTCGTCAAGCTTTCAATATTAAAAAAGGGAGGCGATTTGGGCTCAACATGACAGAAACTATTCAAGCACACGAGGCATGTATGTATGTATGATTACACGGTCAGGAGGAAGTGGTCATGATGAGCTACATGATGCGCAACATGTATTATTTCTATGCTTTACAATATCACCATATAATTTACCCTTAGTCTTATCATATGTCACATATTCTTAACATGGATATATTTTGGGCTTCTTTCTATCCTCTATCTAGATGCCAATCTCCTTGAGCGACTCAACAAGATCCGATAGACTCTTCTCAACGCTGATCCAGTCAATGTTGAGCAACTTCTCCGTCTCAGAACTATCGATACCAAAGATCTGATCCTTGGGAGGAATCTCACCACCCTTGACCTCAGGCCCAGGAAGTTTATCCTTAAACTCAGGGAATTTTTTAGCAACCACGTCGACGAACTCGCGGTGCGAGAACCATCCAGCCGTGGCAAGCAGTCGCTTTCCACCGGCGGCAGGCTCCTCAAGACCTCGGACATGCGCGCGCGCGAGGTCTCGGACATCGATCCAGAGAGGCACAGGCGTGCAAGGGGGAATCTCATTCTTCCACCCACCGCGGAGTAGGCTGACAACGCGCTCGTTTGATGTGTTGATACTCTCAAGCGTAGCGAGGTGCTTAGACACAGGGCCCAGAACCAAAGGTGGGCAAACCGTCACCAGGTCAAAAGAGGGCTTCTTCTCGGCGACAAAATCCCAGGCCGCACGCTCGGCAAGGGTCTTCGAAGCGCGGTAGGCGGTTGTGTACGAGCGACTAATATCATCGATAGTGACGGGGTTCCACGTCTTTTCCGAAAAGACGTGAGATCCATCTGTGAACTTGGCCTCGTCCAGGATGGAGGCGAAGGATGAGGTGATGACTACTCGCTTGACGCCAGGGGCTGAGACGTGTAGGGCCTTGAGAATACCAGTCGTGCCGATGACCGCTGGGTCTATGAGGTCCTTTTTCGGGTCGGCTTCACGAGTTCACTTTAGTCAGTTACCTCTATGTTAAGGATAGGGATTAAACCCACTGATGTTATAGTGAAAAGGGCTTGCAACGTGCAAGACGGCCTCAAGACCAGGTGTCTTGGCCACCTCGTTAAAGGCATCAGGATTGGCAATGTCTGGTACAATAACAACGTCTAGCTTGCCGTCCTTGGCCTTGTCTGGAAAAGCATTGCGAAGCTTCTGGGCCTTATCCTCTGAACGAACGGTTGTGACGACTGAGTAGTCCTTTTCAAGGAGCTGCTCAAGAGTGTGGGCTACGTTGATGTTAGACGCCATACCCATATCATGTTGCTCAAGAAGAAGAGCTCTCCGATAGCTGTTTACGTACCGGCAATAAAGCCTGAACCACCTATGATTGATTTGTTAGATATCTGAGTAACCTATGCATGATGTTACGAATGAACTCACCAGTGAGGAGAACCTTTGTCATGATGAGAGTAGTGGGAGGAGTCTTGAGTTTCAGGGACGTGGATTTGTGAGTATTATCTTCTTGAATCAATTCTGATCGATATCTCATCCTTTGACGTCAATGGCCTCTTATATACCTGGAATAGAGGTTGGGGGGTTGATAAACTGGACCCGCATTCGTCATTCAAGTTGGGGGATTCCGAATTCGACAATTGGCAGTTTCCCCTCCCCCACGCCTTCCTCCTCTTTCACTCACCACTGACCACTGTCTTCAGCCTCTTCTGTTTCCACTTCCGCTTCCGCTTCCGATTCCGCTACCGGACATGATACCATTTTGCGCAATGGTTGCAATTGACTTACAATACTAGACAACGACAGGCAGTATAATTCGTAAAGCGGGGCATACAACTGTTTAAGGGTCACAGATGATATGCACGCCACAGTCCACAAAGTAATATCACGTCATGCTCATTCATAGAATACACATACAAAATAAATTATTACAATCGAGACATATAATCGAGAGGGATTGTCCATACACACTTGGTGCACGCTTATGCCAAGATTCGCTGCATCACCTCATCTTACCCCAACTGACGATGATGGCTCCTCCTGGCTCTTTGCGCCTAACCTGAGTCCCTCCATCTTGCCAGTTCGCTTCACCGAATAAAAGTCCAAATGGACATCAATCGCTAAGCGTCGGCACAGGCCAGTCGCCCTCGCTCGAGGAGTCCCATTCTCGATCATGTCTCGCGAGGGCCTTCCGTCCAATTCAACGCAATGCTCGCTTTGAAAATATGCGCTCAAGTTGGATCGTCACCCGCTTTTCATCCACGCATCACATACATTGTACATGGCGCGAAATCCGCAGGGCCACCTCTTTACCTCCTCTTTCCGCGACCCTGATATCTCGTTGACCATTGAGGCCATCACCTCAACCTTCAGTGTTGGATGTGTCTGCTGCGGCTGGGGGCGCAGGTGTCTCCGGGGGATGAGGTTGAGGAACGCCACCAAGGCCGGGAGGTGTTGGAGACTCTTGTGGAATAGGCAGCGTCATTGGCCCTTTGGGTGCAATAATCCGTCCTGGAAGAGACTCGCCTCGAATAACCTTCTCCACCTCCGCCTTGTCCAAAGTCTCGTACTGCACGAGAGCCTTGGCTAACAAGTCCAGCTCAGGCCGCTTGTCTGTCAATAGCTTCCGCACATCTTCGTACGATTTTCTTATTTGCTTTTGGACCTCGCCTTCAATTGCTGCCTTGGTCTCAGAGCTGAGATTCTCGTATCTCCGTCCATATTCGACAGGTCCTAGCACGCTGGACATGCCAAAAAGCGTCACCATCATGAAGCTCAGGTCGGTGGCTCTCTCAAGATCCTAAACAGAGTTAGCAGAGATCTTTCGGGGTTTCTTCTTTGACACTTACCGATGAAACACCCGAGGTCACCTTGTCGTCACCGTATCGCAACTCTTCGGCCATCTTGCCTCCAAGTGCTACACGGATATTTGACTTGTACTCGGCAGCCGTGTAAGAATATTTATCCATCTGAGGAAGCTGGGCTGTGTGACCCAGTGAGGGACCCTTGGGGAGAATCGTGACCTTGTACAGAGTGTTGGAGCTCTCCTTGTCGAAAAGCTGAACAAGTGCGTGACCAGCTTCGTGATAAGCTGTCATTTCCTTCTCCTTCTCGGTAACAACCATTGACTTGCGCTCAGAACCCATGGTAACTCGGTCGTATGCCCACTCCAGATCATTCTTAGAAACCATGGTGGCCTTGGCTCGGCTAGCGCGAAGGGCGGCAACGTTCAGCATGTTCTCTAGCTCGGCACCTGATTGGCCGGGGCATCGAGCGGCAATAGCCTCGAGGTCGACATCGGGGGATACCTTGATCTTCTTCGCGTGGTGCTTTAGAATGGCAATTCGGCCACGAACATCGGGCAGATCGACATTGACATGACGGTCGAAACGTCCAGGGCGAGTAAGGGCCTTGTCCAGCATCTTGGGCAAGTTGGTAGCTCCAATAATGATGATCTTGCTGTCCTGATCAAATCCGTCCAGTTCGGTAAGCAGCTGGTTCAGTGTCTGTTTCGCATGGGCCTGGTCTCTTGGGTTACGCTTGCCACCTATGGCATCAAGTTCGTCGATGAACACAATAGCAGGGGACTTGCTCTTGGCGGCATTGAAGAGCTCACGGACTCGCTTGGCTCCAACACCCACAAAGATCTCGTCAAACTCGCTACCAGACATGTAGAAGAAGGGAACACCAGCTTCGCCAGCAACGGCTCGAGCGAGAAGCGTCTTGCCAGTACCAGGAGGACCAACTAGGAGAACACCTTTGGGCAATTTGGCACCGAGGTCGCTGAATTTCTCGGGGTTCTTCAGAAACTCGACGACTTCCTGGAGCTCCTCCTTGGCCTCGTCACAACCGTGAACATCGTTGAATCGAGTATTTTGCTTCTCAGCCTTGACCTCAGAATCCTGCTTGCTGTTAGGTCCACCACGACGGAAAGTGCTGAACGCCTCGATCGCAATCGTGACAAGCGCAAAACAAAGGTAGGTAGTAACAATGAAGATTGCCAAAAACTTGAACCAGCGGAAGATAGTAGATCGAGTCGACTCCTGAACAATGACATGAATGGGCTCACCCTTATGGCCCATGGGGTTATTAGGGTTACCGGCTGCAGACACAGCGGCGTTGCCGACAGCCTGCTCGTATGTTGGCCATTGGTTGCGCGCATAGTTTCCGTTCGCGGCTCCTGGTGCGTTAGCAGCTTGAGTGGCACTAGCACCAAGCATAGCGAGGGCTCGTCGGTAGGCATCGTCCGTTGCGGGGTTGGTAGCAAAACGTCCAGATTGATATCGTTCAACCAGAATAGCAGGCATATTAGCTCGGAGAAGCAGCTGGTAAAAGCCATTCTGTGCATTCGCATTACCGGGGTTTCGATTGGCTGATTCTTCTAACGTCGCAAGCTGGTTGCGGGAGATACCATTGGAGCTGCCAAATCCTCTTCGCTGAACAGAAAATGGAGTAGAAGTAGAGATACCACGAGAATATGACAGAATACCGGAAGAAGTTCGCGAAAATGATCGCATGAAAGATGACGACGTCGACACGCGGGGTTGGAAGTAGGGATGTCGCAGAATGGGGTTGGCCGCCTGGAGGCCAACACGACCCATACTGGAGATAGTTGTCTGGGTGGTCATCGGTATCATCGCAGCAAATCGTGAACGGGGCGCAAGAGAACCAAGGTCAACTTGTCGAAGGAATTCGGGGATTCGGGGTCCGGCCACCTGCAGATGTTAGCTTTGATGTTTGCTCGCGGTCAAGATTTGCGACTGACGTGTTGGGGTTTGGTAGCCTTAACCTGGTGGTTCACACTGTCCTTCGATGTAACCGATCGGCGAGCGGGAAGTGAAGTCGTATGTCTCCAAGGAGCCATGACGGTATTCGCGATTGAAGGCCATAACTCCGTAGTTGTTGCTGCCATATTCTAAACTGGTCAGTCCTGTCGGTGATAGCTAATCCCTAAACTCCGCAACAACATACCGGCAGCATCATGGCGTTATAAGCCATACCTGGGATACAAATGCACCAGAAGTGCCTTCAGAATGATGATTTTCGGATTGATGATCAAAGAACAGTTGATAGAAAGACGTTTCGATGACGTGCAAGTAGGCAGATGCTCGGCGCCTGCTGCAACGTCTAACGGTTCTCAGGACAAACCGTTTGTCGTAGGCCGAGATGTTGTGATAAGTCTGCTCAAAGAGACGAAATAATTGTTTGTCTACCTGGATGCACTCATAGTGAATCGCGTACAGGCATCATCGGTAGGTAATCGATGGGGGAGTTCGGTTCGCTTGCCACTCTGGTCCGCAATTCGGCATCACCAGATGTGCCCTTTCCCGTTTTGGTAGTTGCTGAGTCATCGCCGCTCGGCCGCCGGATCTTCCGCCTCCCGATCACGGTCTAGTATTGCAACTCCGACCCTGACTTGATTCTAGAATAGTCTGTGAACCACAATGGGTTTCTTTCAGTGTAATTTATAAACATCTACTCAATATGTTTCTTAGTTGAGGAGAGCCAGGATTGAAAGCAAAACGTTCAAACCTTGAAGCTATCCATAACAGGTCTACTAGGACCCCTCTATAGAGAATCCTATTCACAAATTCCCAGTTGTTCCAACGCTTGTCTATCTTCCCTCTCTTGAGTAAACACTCTATACTTCAAAATCACCAGCCAGGATGTTGCTGGAGGTCGCTTTTCAAATATCCCCCACCCCAATCTCTACAATCCATCAAGTCTTCAATACTATCACCCATGACACTTTTCTTCCATGGGCTGATTACCCGGCCAATGTCGACAGTAACTTCTTACCTATCAGCGTCGTTTCTTACTGTAAAGAACAGGAAACCAAATGTCAACTAGGGAGACAATGCAACGCACATAAAACTGGCATTAAAAGAATCAGGGCTATGAAGACCGAATGACAAAAACGGGCCGCTACAACGCCTGTGACTCCAATGCCACATATGCTGCGCTGAAAAGAATGGCCACAAAACACAAGCTACTCCCCAAAACTCAGCCAAGGGCACGAAGCTAGACTGAAACGCCAAAGACATGCTTTTCGAGCCAAGTATGGCACATTTCATGCGATGTAGAGAAAATGCCAATAGACACTGCGCAACAAGTTGAGCAGTCTGTTGTCTCGTCCTGTAAGTCCCAACGGGTATATCCTCTTCAAGAAAAGAAATTAGATCCATAATGTGGAGATCGTTGCGTGGTCCAGCCCTGGTATGATCATGATGTTACAAGTAATTATCGTAAAGAAACAAAGCAATATCTTAACGTGCTCAAGCAAGATGACATTCGTAAAACATAGAGTAGCTTCAAACTGCGATTGGATTACAAGCTCGCAAGTCTGCTGCTGGGTAACTGCATCGAAGGATCGTCAAACTCGATCTTTGGCCCATATAGATCATAAACTGCACTCCCATATGCCGGCAGCTGCCCGATAGTTGTAACTTCGATCGGCGGGTCATACTGGGGCCACTGCTCTTGTTGTGGGTGGGCTGGTGCTTGGGCATAATGTTCGGCCGCGGGAGTATGTATATGTTGCGCTTGCGAGACCACTGGCTGCTGAGGCTGGGCCATATGGTGCTGCATAGGTTGGTGGTGGTATTGGATCATGGCTGGTTGAGTCTCCGCTGTCGTATAGGCTGGCTGGGTTCCAGGCTGGTGTGCGTAGAAGCCCTCCTGAACCATGGGGCTGGGGACTGAAGTAGCAGAAAAGGTACTAGGGCTACTCTGGATCGAAGTCGCAATCCCTGATGTCGAATACGGTAGTTCCATGTGAGGTCGCTCCACCTGTTGTGCGAGTTGATAGTGAGGCGGCACAGTGCTTGTCATCGTGGCAACGCCTGGGTTTCCTTGCTCAGTGACATAATATGCTTGGCGTGGCATGTTCGTAGTTCGATGGACAAGTTGAACGTGAGCATGTTGCTCGGACACGGGAGGGCCATGATACTCGTGGGGAACATTGGCAGAAATTCCTTGCCGATTGCCATATTGTTGCGGCATATGGTGACCATGGACTTGAGATTCGATGTCGGCATAAGAGGATGAACGATGTAACGGGCCATTTGGAACGGCTTGGTTCATGGAGACCATATCATGAGGCGACCAAGTCATCGAGGAGTGCTGGGGAGTGGAAGGGGACTCGTCGTCTTCAGAATCCGAGGAGCAGTCGTCGATTTCGTTGGGGTTCATTCCTTGCTGGTGCGATCTTCGTTGATGCTTGACCATGGTGGTTTTTCTGCAAAAGCTAGGTCCCAGGTTAGTAGGCGATGGGTAGAACGAGTCTGTTGAGACGTGCCTTTTGGAGCATCCATCATGGGCACATTTATAGGGGCGCTTTCCAGTGTGAATACGTCGATGTCGAGCAAGACTCGAGGACTTTGATACTTGATTAGTTACATGTTGGTCACAACCTTGGACTGCACTTACATCAGAGAACCGCTTCCCACAACCGATGTGCTGACATTGGTGAGGCTTCTCTCCAGTATGCGTCCGAATGTGAACAGTCAAAGCACTTCGTTGAATGAAGCTCTTTCCGCAGCCAGGAATAGAGCAAGCATATGGCCTTTCATTAGTATGTATACGATAATGCCTCTGTAAATCAGATTTACGATTAAAGCTCTGTGTCAGAAGTTAGCAAGGCAAGCTGGGTACCTGGGATTGTTAGAAACAAACTTTTGTGCATGACTGCCAGTCGCACTGAAATGGACGGGCAGTAGGCTCGTTCTCAACCAACTCCATAAGCTCCATGGTTGTTTTTTATAAGTCGTGATGTGCCACCGAGGCGAAATTTTTATAATAATAGAGATGACGGAAAGAACAGTTAAGCAAGCGTTAACTGATCACAGCATGCTAAGTCCAGGCGCTCGCTGATGAATAGTCGCAGATTCGAAACAGTAGATGAGGTCTAGTGTTGCTGGGAAGGAGTGACAGGTCGTTGGGTTGTTCCAGTTGGATTGGGCCTGCGATTAGGGTATAAGATGCGGCGGTGAGATCCAATAGTAAATGGGCCAACAATTATAAAATGATGCGTATAAAACTCGATCTGAAAATCGAGGAGCGTGTACTCAACAGGTTGTGACGTTGGGTATCTTGTTGTATATGCTTTTGCGATAGTGTGTAGAGTGGCTCCAGATAGGTGTATAGAAAAGATGGATGAAGCTGAGGATGGATGCAACTTGTGTGGGAGCTGACTGCTTAAACGTCCTACTAATAAGGCGTGTCGTGTTAATGCACGCAGTACCAGGGATCGCCTAGTGGATCGGGAAGAGATTTGGCTGGGGCCGGGGAGAATTTACGCCCTGTGAGCGCAAGCGCCAAGAGAGGAGCTTTACGGTGCAGTCGTGATTTTTGAGGGATAATACAAAGATGGAGAAGAAAGGGGAGTATCGAGCGTAAGGGTAGGTCTGGTTTTCGCCGCGCGAACAAAACTTGCTCCAGTTTCCTTGAGGATATGACTGGCCTATGAAGTTCGCATAAGCTTCGAGTCGTAAAGGTAGACTATGTGGTGTCTAGTAGAGGCGAATTGAGTCAGGCAGACGATAAAGCTCCTCCCAAGAAAGACTGGGGGTCGGCGACAAGATATCAACAAACGGCCACCTGGTTCTGGGCCTGTGCCTGGTCCCGCTGGGTAAGGGCAGTGGAGATGAGGAGTGTTTCGATAGCCCACAGAGTAGTGAAGTAGTATCTTGCTTGACCAGGGCCATGCAGATGCTAAATACTAGAATGAACGAACAAGCCAAGTTCGAAGGAGCGTCGCAAATCTGACTTAGTTATAGGCGTGCGGCGAGCATGGTATACATACACCGGGGCCAGCAAGGAACCACGCAGGAGATCAAGAAGAGCCAAGGGACCCCTGCACTGCAACAGCGGGCTTCAGTGGGGCTCATCCGGCAACAAGTAACGGGGGGGACATAGATGAGCAATTGAAGGAGGACTAGGAGATGGAGGGTGGAAAATAGAGAGAGGGGAGATGGAGGGAGGCTGATGAGAGAAGGAGATGAAGAGATGCATCAAGGGTCAGGGGACTACAGGCCAGGCAAGGCAAGATGGAGAAGAGGGCTGGCTCTAAGAACAGACTGAGACGAGGTATCAACGTCTAGTACAGTAGCATCCATCCATCGATACGTTTAGGTAGGTGTCGATGGCGGCGTGCAGTAGCTGCCTGTGTGGGCTAAGACCTGCAATAGTGCGTCAGGACTCGAGACGTTTGGATGGCATGGTATGGCATGAATGTACCAAGTAGAATAACCATCCGAGGTGGTGGTGTCGTGCGGGCTCGATCCAGTCTTAGTGCGAGCGAGAACTAACTACAGTACCTACGATAGACTGCCCGTCGTACCTGATTTCATTAGATACTAACTTACAGTCCATTATTACTGCATAGGGGCTGCTCGTACTGCCCCATGTTCCAAGACTGCTCCCATACAGCTATTGACTGTTTTTAAAGCATTCGGTAGGCCGGCCCAGCCCAGGTTAGAGCAGGTTAGAGCACGTCGGCGTAGGAGGGGGAGGGAAATTTTGGTACACACTAGAGGCACACACTGCATATACCAGGACGTTGAGCCAACCCAGACGGGGACAGGGGCCACCAACCGACGAGTCTAATACAGTAAATGGCGTTGAGTTCGGGGCGTCAAGGCAAGGCAAGGGATGGATGGCAGATCCCTCTAAGCGCACGTACGTTGTGTACAGTACTACTGCTGCTCTGCTTGGAAGGCTGAGAAGCTGACTGCTTGACTGCATACATGCAAAGGAGCGCTAGTCCGCTTGTTCCTCTTGGGAATGGTATCAGGATTTATTAAAAACGGACCACAAACACATCTGTTTGGATAGATGTCGGACCGGTTGTTTGGAGACGTTCGCTGAGAAGATAAGATACAGACTTAGATGGACAAAGAGGTAGCCCAAAAGAGGTGCGACTAAGGAACCCACCGTGCCCGGTAAGAGCCGAACGCTGCCTACTCTGTAACAGTCGTTCATTGATGTTACGTCTGAGGGTTCAAAATTGGCATGAGGTATTAGCTGAGAGAAAAGGTGGGCGTGCCAGGTGCTGCTTCTACAGGTCATCATGGGCGTATGAGATGAGATCAAAGTGGGCTACAGAAGGTCGTGTGGAGGCGGCCGAGGTACCTACAGTACTTTCTCTACCAGGGGGCTTGAGAAAGTGCCACGCCCGGCTGGGGTCGGGCTCAGCCCGCTGGGCCTTAGTGGAACAGATGCTGGGCGTTTCTACGATGAATGCAGCTAGGGCCCAGTACGTGCCGTTTCTTTTTTGGAGACGAGACGGGCTGGGACCAGTTCACCGGAGCATTAGGGCGGGCCCGGCCAAGAGGTCGATCACAGACGATGCTTGGCGGAATTTCATAACTTGGATGCGTGTTTAGCGTCTATCGCCAGCCTCCAAAGGGTATCTGTACAGCCAAACAAGAAGATGGCAATCTACAAGCCACATACATACCTGCTAGTACCGAGATTGGAAGTGCACAACAGCCTGGTCGTCAAGTCGTTCCATGTAGCTGCAAGCCTCTTTTAGTACCTGGTCCCAGCCAAATGGCCTCGCAAGCTGATATCCATGTCTGTTAGTATAAGGACAGGGGTTATCATGCAGTCAGTTGCAGTATTCAGCAACGAACAGCCAATGCTAACGATATAAACAGGGGTTCGTTGGGTCGGATATCCCCCCGCCTACTTTACATTCCCTCACCAATGTGCCTTCTCTTTCCATAGAGAGTTCGTAAATCACGGCACGGGCTACTGCAAACTGCATGTGAAACGACGGAGGCTAATGCCTATTTGAATATGCCATCTCTTCAACTCATACTAATCGACGTTCGTGTCAAAACAACATTGCCATGCATCATGACTCGACATCTTTTTTGACAGCTGCTGGCGGCGACTTAACTACCCTCTGGCGGCACCTTGAACGTTGGACAAGGCGGCAGTCAAACCAAACGGCGGGGTCACAGTGAACCAACGCCTACACCAACACAACACCAACATTGGCCCTAAGGCTCGTGCCGGCCCCGGGCCTTCGTGTCACGTCTCGTTTCGTCTCACGGGCATCCTATTCTGGCTCAAAGCACACAAAGGAATGACCCGAAAAGGCAACGGCTTTGAATCCGGGGATCCAGAATAGCCTTTTGCAAGTGCTTAGAGGCTCACGAGGCACACAGACTTGAGCTGAAGCAATCTCCAGCAAGTCTGGGTCAGGGCAACGGCCGCGCAACAAACCATTATCTGGGACATTCCATGAACGCATTGGGTCTATGAGGAACCATGACGTGAAATAGACGTGTTTTTGTCCTGAAAAGGACGAACCACCAGGCCGTAGAGCCTACCAAGATCTCTGCTCCACCACCCACAACAGAAACCCTTGTCGATCCCAGCCGATTGTCACCATGCCGTTCCTGACTTGGCTCTTTTACACAGTGACCTGCTCGCCTCTCACCCTTGTCCCTAAGCTCTGGTCGTTGTGCCTATGCCCATGCTCCGGGCTCCGGGTTCAAAAGCCACAGTACCAGCAGGGGCCTCGACTAGGCTCTGGCCCTTCAAGATGATCCCCTGCTGCAATATTCCGCGTGCCGGTTACCGCACCCTGGAACGCCTCCCCAACGGACCAAACCCTACAGCCTCTTTTTATTTCCTTCGATATTGCTAATGCACAACTCACACACCACCTGGCCATCGCGACGCGATCTCATCTCATCTCATCTCATCTCAAACCGTATCGTGTTGGATATTGCCTTTTTCGAACCTGTTGAAAATCGGTCGGTTCCGAGTTGTGTTGGAGAGTTGAAGGTGGGAAAGTTGATGTTAATTTGTGGATTGACTTGAGACCCCAACGTTTCAAACGCCGCCTCCACATCGTTCAGCCAACGCCTGACTGGAGATTGAACATGAGCGTTGATCCTTCTGGACTAAAGTTTGACAAATTTGACAGAAGTCATCCATCTACGGTGACGCGCAGCAGGGACTGGCCACCTGACCTGTCGCATTATTGCCCTCAGGGCTGAAGCTGGCTGTTGATGAAGAGCATGAAATGTAACCCTGATTTTCCCCAGACACATCATCAAATGATCAATACGCAGGAATATCGATATCAACCATGCCTGGCGGCTGGCCTAAGGTCGATCAGTCTGTGTGATGCATGCACAGCCCTGCCGTCCCCTGACGCCAAGGCAGCGGTCTAGGTGAGCACAACACAGCACAGCATCATCGCACTGCATCTCGACAGCGCAAGCCTAGACTGTTGGGGATGGGTCCCCTGTTCACTCCTGGCTCGAATATCTTAACTAGGGCATGCTACACTGCTTCCAGACCCAATATACAAGACTTGCTGGTACGAATATGACGACGTCAACAATTACTATTTCATACCGGCCGCGCGCCACTTCTATAACGGGACCGGGACTATGGCATACATTAGCAGAGTTACCAAAATGACGGGTAATTGCCAACAACGCCTTCCGAAGCTACACCGTAACGAGATAGTGATGGGCGCCCTTCAAGGCCTTTCATCCTGGATTAGAGTTTAGAAATGGGGGGAGGCTGGCGACGGTTGCATATCTCGTCTCCACACGCTTGGGTCAACACCAGTCGGCTTGATTTGCGGACCTAGAGTTAGTCCTCAGGACCAACACGAATTCATTCTCCGACCGTTCCAGGTTAAATCCAGAAAATGCTACTCCGCTGATCATCTGGACTGCACAATGAGGCTCGCAGAGTCGCAGCCGCGGATCCTCCGCCCGCAAAGCTGCTTCGGCCGAGTCTGCTTCCGACTGCAAAATTCGTTAATGAACTCTCCGCGTTACATTCTACAGCGAGGGGAACCTGGACAGCCGCGCAACATGCCCGCGAAGATCATTTATTGCTGGGACATGCCAGTCAGATTCGCGAGCTATCAATAGCCCTGTTTGGCTGATCATACGATGTAACGGTTGCGATGCATTCATAACTTTGGATGGTTTACCCCGTACAGAGTACAGCAACGTCTATCTCACCGCCTTCGGTCAACATCCTATTACTCGATCCTGTGGAAGACAGCGAAACATGCTCGTGACGTCCTGAGCAGTAGTAAGGCTGGTCCAGGACCCTGCGGGAATTTTACACACACATCCGCTGCGCGCTAGTCGAGCAGGAGGGATGTTTTCAACGTATGACAGGCGCTGAGAATGGCCTTGATACTTATGTAGGGATATTGGCGCGGTGCACGAGGGACTTTGTCTGATGAAGGAATCATGCCCTATGTTGAAGTGCAGTAAGTGGCGCCGATACGTGTTCGATGCTGTGCGCTTTCAATACCATTCCCTCATGTGGCTCGCAGATATTAACACAGCTGTAATTTTGTCGTGAGCTGACTGGGGGCGGTCTATTTCGGGTTCGTGTACGGTACGGCGACTTCGAGAAATGAGCAGATGTCTTGCACTTGGCCGTTGGAATGTCCTTAAAGACGCCTGATAGGTTCACTCGCTTCTCTGCGGTACTATGCATCGCCAGCCATATCGTTATGTGGCTTGGCAGGCTTGGTAATAGCAAGTCCCTTCCATCAGTGATCTGCACCTGAAACCCTCAACCTCACGCACGGCATTTGAAAATACCGAAATTACTTATTGTCGATTGCGTGAGATATTCGGGACGCTTTGACCGACGTTGAAGTGATTTGCATCGGTTTCTGCTTGGCCCTATGGCTGACGCCGTAGATGTATTCTGTAAAGCTGTTTCTTGTTCAGGAGGGCATCAACTACCAATGGAAGCTCTAGTGCGAGAAGTATGGTGCCAGTGGAACAAGCCTGGAGCGAATAGACTACAAGCCCCTTGACACCGGGAGGAATCAGTCATTTCCCCGAAAGCTGGTAAATTTTCTGTGGCTTTTGATAGCTTCTTTTTTATAGCGAAGAAATAATCCAATCGCGAAAATGTCACAGATTAACAGTTGAAGCAGGAGCCATCCATACCTTAAGGCTTATGGGATGGTTGTTTACCTACCTTACCTTACAGCAGTGATGTTAACCTCAGGCCACGTCACGCCGTCACTAGGTCCTCTTTCCTGCAAGCAGATTTTACCCCATACAAGCGATGTACCAAATCAAGGAAATCGAGAGCAAAATTGAAACCTTTTCTTACCGCCATCAATCTCTTGTTGCTGATGCATCTAGGAGCGCAGCAAACACGAAAAACAGGATATCCACCTGCCTTTAGATTCACACGCCAATGCCAAGCACAGGCCATGAGACATGCATCGTACGTTTTACGTCAATCCCCTTGTGTATACCAAACAAACACCGTGCGTTCCTTGTCAACTATCACGAAATAAGAAAATATTGCTTGCAGGGCCAGATCTGAAGTGCTTTCCCAGGTCAAGAAACACACTCAAAATGCCTAGTCTACGTCAGTCGGCAGCCCTGCAGACTCCAGACTCTGGCCATGGTCTGACCTGAGACCAGCTCAAAACAACGGTCGATTTAGCATTGGCTGCCACGTGCCATATGCCTGTTCACGCCAATCGGAAGAGACCGTTGAACGGAGCCGGGTCAGATCACCGACAAGCCTGAGCTTCTTTCCCTCGAATCGCCTCAGATGCTACCCATACCAGGCAGATGTTGGGAGGAAAGAGGGAAAAGAGTGCAAATCATTTCGGTAGTTGATTGCCACTGGCTTGATCAACGTTGTGATGATCGTTGACATCGTCATCACCTGAGAATTGGGACCAATGGTCTTACCCTGCTCGCCAAGCTATCGATCGGAAAATTGCCTGCTTACAACTCCTTTCGCTAAGGTATGGTATATCACATTAATACGGGACACATTTGACGTTCATTCACTGACTCACCGTTACAGACGGCAATCAGAAGGGCCAGCGAGGCACGGACCAATGGTTTCTAAAACTGTGTCTCATTTCCGAGGCTAAGATAGTGATGGTATTGCGGACTCCCTGCTCCTTTAAGGAAGTTCGCGTACAGACCACCAGAAGGCCGGACTTTAGCTGTCAGCTGGAACTACTCGACCCTGGCCCATGCTAATTAAGCACTACTCGAGATATTTCCGCATCGATCTCGATCGTGTTGTTTATTCTTGACAAGACTGCGGAATACTTCACCATGGCAATTCCGCTGTCATACCTCGGCTTGACTGGGCGACAAGGTCCAGCAGCGGGTTACGACATACGACCCCTATTTTGCCACTACCGAAGAGACCAGGTTTACCAATTACTTGTTTCAGAAAAGCAGAAATGACTTCGTAGGTCTAATGTTAGTCCATCTATCTCTTGAAGTCCGGTCGATTGACTAACATTACCAGGTATGAGGATTTCAGCCGGCCTTCCCCGAATGAGCATGGACGACTTGAGGTGTTGGAAAGTTGTCACATTTAGGATTTCACACAATATGTCCGCAGACAGAAATCCTCAATGGGCACCTTTCAGGCTCGAGGAATCAGTCTCAGTGACCTCAAAAGATTCTGATCAACCGTTTAGGGCCAGACTGTCTTAGGCCAGCCATGCGATGGTATTCTCCACAAATAGTCGCACCGACAGCAATTAAGGATCGACGCTCGCAGTAATTTCTCGGTGCTGTTTACATCCAACATGCCAAGTTAAAGGGATCCTCGCCATCCTAAAAGGTCGTATTGCAAGCAATAAGATGTCAGCCCTTGTCGTTAGTTATCAGATGCCTGAATCGCGTCCACCCTGGCCGGTGTCACGTCAAGGATTCAACTGAACCACTAGCGGTCGTAACCGAACTGACAGGCGGGGCAATGTTCTGGATTTCGGCTCTTGAGGCTGGGTTTCTTTTTACGGATGATCTCCCACCTGAAGATCATGTTCCTTACTCAGGGAAACACACGAGTATGGATTGAGCTCGCAAACTAGGCCTTATTTCGATATCGCCTAACAAGGCCAGAGGCATAGTTTTGCCTCAGGGGTACAGAGGATCATTCTAGCAAGGGTTCTGAACCATTCTGGAAAACTTTATGCGTGACTGCCGGCTTGTACCAGCAGCAGTTTCTCATGGCCGTTATCGGGCTGGGGTCTGGACACAACATTTCAGCTTCATGATCAAATATTCCCACGAGGTACAACTATCATTCCAGCTTTTAGCAATGCTGCAAGCACTTCGGGATATCGTTCCTACAATGAAATTTCTTAAAGGCCACGTTCTATCAGTCTTGAGCAGTTTAATCGTCCGAGTCAGGAGCTTTCAATCTTGGCGAGTCCCCTCACAGCATGGCTATAGAGCGCATCGGAGGGTCTCAAGAACTTACACAAACATGGCCTCGAGCATTGCTTGTGCACTGTCAGATTAATCCTAATATGGGAGGCTACCCACAACTGCCGTACATCAACTGACGTATAAGCAATGGGCTTAGTATCCGCAGCCCATATTGCATGAAGAAGTCTTTGAGCCTTGCGGTTGAAACACCACATGTGGTGCATACGAACCGGCAGTTGCTCCAATCGGTAACCTCGGAACGAGGTAGCAGTCCCGAGGTAGTATGCATTTCGTTTCATCTCCATTTAAGATCAGCCGGCCTCATCGTGAACCACATAATACGCCAGGTACACCACAGCTCGAGTCAGGAACACGTCTAAGAGCGCACTAAGGGTTGATCGCCGGGGCCCCATTTGCATCATATTGGGACTTGAATAACGCACAGGCATGAAAAGCGTCCGACACCAATGCGGCAGAATGTTCGATGCTGAGACAAACCGAAGGAGCGGAGCGGACCGTAGGACAGATGTCACCAACCGATTCGTGCTATCAACAGATCGACCCTCTCGCAAAGGGGAGTTGCAGAACAACGAGCACGGACTGATGTACTGTACTTCGACCCTTGAAAAACGTCTACGGTGTCACCGGCAGCTGCAGAGCGCTGGCGTGGGACCGGTGTAGGCGTCGCGGTCAGGGCGGTTAATCATCATCATGCTCACGCTGGTCATTTAGTCGATGCTGACAATGGGTCCATCTTACCAATCCAACGACTTGGCTTCGTCCGCCGACCACCTACGTTACTACAAATGTAAATGAGGCTTCATTTACTAAGCCTTGACAACGGCTAAAAAGAAGTCAGAACGAAGACCTGGAGAACCGCATTGAGTATTACGACGTTGAACCGTTTCCTGTGAGAGTATGTAAGCCAGAAGTTGGATTTACATGAATTTCCTTGATACGATATACTCGCTCTTAGCGCGGCAGTGCATTGATTGGCCCCTGTCATCTGAATTGGACCTATGTTTTTAGTGTGGCAGGGCGACCAGCTGCTGGTCGTTTGGCTCCGACAAGACGAACAATCGGCCGAGTTCAACTTCTCAGACATGCCCCTGACACCTGTGGGGCCTCTGAGCTCACGCCCTCTACCCTTGCGATTGCAAGCTCGTCCTAGTGGCGAGTCATGCCTTCGCCCTGTACCCATCTGGTCCAGGATGATGGCATCCCCACCAAAGCTTTGTTTCTTGGACGATATATCCGTACCCTTCGAGCCCTGTTATGGTTTCAGCGTGTTGCAGTTACCTACAGAGATGTGTCGTTGATGGCCCGGCAAGTCACTTGGACCCTTCGTTGTCGACAAAGGGTTGATAAAACGGGACAAGCGGATATAATTGAGTTTGCCAACGGCACCGCAGTAGCGCCAACGGTGAACTCAGTTGACAATTACTTCTGCTATCTAACTCCTACCGTTGGTTTGAGGCTGACGTCCTGCAGTAGACTCATGTACGGATATGTCAACGTCGGGTTTCCGGCTGTGTTTTTCCTGGCAGTCTGAATGAGTACAGTGCCAGTCACGTCATCTATCTATCTAGGCACTCCCAAACAGCCAAATATGATATTACCAACCGTACGAGTCAAGAGATGCTCAGCGACAGACGAGCTATAGGGGAAGAAAGTAGTGATATCCCGTCGCGGACAAATTATATAATTTTGCAGAAAAAGAAAATCTGGGGGTACACAAGAAAAAGCAAGTTCCCAGCATCGGTACCATGGTTGTGGGGACCCTTGCATCTAGGTAGGCATCTCCATTCGGGAAAAGCTTGCTTGATATCTCTCTTGCCTCTGAACAGTTCCCAGAAACTGGGTGGCTTATTATCTTGACATACGATTATTGCTCCTTGACTATTGCTCTAGGGTAAAGTGCTCTAGCATATGGCGCCATTGGACAGGCTGTGTCATGCGTCCTTTTCTTTCAAGCTCTCTAACTTGGTCGACAAAAACTCCACATGATATAGACAGGGTTTCGGATTTACATACCCAGGCCAGCGACCAGCCTCAATTCTGCATGCTCTATCGCTCGTTATGCTTCGGACTTGGCAGCCTCTCTCACCGACATGGCCGGGTTTCGAGTATCAGCTGCACGCTGCTCCGCTGTTAGTTTCCCTCTAATGCTGCACTGCAGCGCCTGGGTTTTCTTGGTTCTTCTGGTGGGCTTCTCCCTTTTCCCGCGAAATGTGAGATATGACGGTCTAACCATGCATGCTCCCCAGGATCTCAGCAACTTATCACAGGACGTCACCCATGCCTGTATAGTATAACCTGGTGTGAGAAACTCAGAGAGAGGAAAAAAGAAGGGGGAAAAAGCAAGTCTGCTTTTCGCTCAGTGGATAACCTACACCGGGGGACGAGGCGCTTTCTCCCGCCCTCCACCACACGCCCGCCATGCCATGCCCTGGAGGTTGCAGCAATCCTTCCAACGTGCATGATATCCTGGCCGCGGATCTTTTCAGTTGGAGAAAGCACATTCTCTGCGTTACACTGCAGGGGACTAGGCAACACATGGCTAGTCTTTGCGCTCGCCGTTGTATCGACGCCTATCACAATGCCCCGTCTTTGGTATGACGTTCCGTCCGCCTCGCGATTTCCATCTCCCCTGAGGATTTGTAGTACGGGCATGTTGAGTTAATCGTATCAACGCTTACCTCTACGTATGCTGGAACTGTTCCTTGCTGATCAGGTAATTCCTTGTTAACTAGGTATTATGTGCGCAGGCGGAGTCGCAATACTACCATTGCCACCAACAGTTTGCTGCAAAATATCTTTGGTTGTTCTCGCAAGCTGAGTACGAAAGAGGAAATTTGACTTCGATACCACCCAACTTGTTTACTTTTTTTCTCTCGTTTGCGGGGAATCGGAGTCTCACTACGTAGGCGTGGGTGACATATTCTCTTCGGCTACGTACTTATCCTGGGCGAATGGCCAGTTACTGTATCCGTACCTAGTACGGCTGAGCAACCTGTCGATTTTGATATTATACTGGTAGCTTTTCTGAGTCACATCGCGAGCTCTCTAGTTCCTATGTTCAGCTACCAATGAACCCAGCACCACCCACCAAGGAACCGTCATACTACAATTTCCCGCGTTTGACAGTTTGACTCGTCACCCTGCCGCAACTTTTCCCGTGTTCTGTCACCTCAGTTTTACTTTTTCCCTCTTGCCTATCGGCAGTTAGCGAGAGCAGAGTTGACCAATCTAACCATGATTTTGTAAGCAAACAATACCTCCTCCACTTTGTTGGTTCAGGATTTCACAAGAGCACTTGACGTATTCCGATCCTCTGTTGGCCCCAAGTACAGACAAACTATTACTGATTTAGCTAAGCGAGATGCCTGCCTGTCACCCTCACCCTCACCCTGCTATGCAACTTGCCCAGCCATCACACGCTCTTCGGATAAGGACCAACCCTATGCCTGGGTCAAGCTACTCCTGAGACATGTCTTGTGCGTATCCAATCCGTTGGGAGTGCAACACGGGTAAGCTGAACAGTCTTCCTCAATTACGCAAACAGCATCGATAAAGGGCAATGAAACAAATCTATCCCAAAGAAGAATGCTATTTCTCTTTCTGGTCAGTGGCATGTGGCTCTCTCGTGCATCTGAATCAAAAGCACGAACACCTATTGACCTTGGCTTGAGAGTCTCGCCGCCTCTTCTCTCCCTGCTTCAACAACATGGGCCCTAGTAGAGAAACCTTGAAGATCCGCACGGCAGGTAGAGTTCATGACCCTGGTCCCCTGTAACCCTTCTTTGCGATGCGGCACAGTTGTAGATCTCATCGTCGCAGCGCAAGATAGGCACACTTTGAGACATGGCTTCATGGGAGTGCAGAATCGTACGACACGCCATCATTCGTGACGATTCCTTATCTGAGAGCGATTGGGGTTGAGCTATGGTAGCAGCAATACCACCACACTGCATGTATGCGTCCGGGGGAAAAGGCTGGAATCTTGGTCACAGTAGTATTCAAGTTTTCGTCCAGACTTGTCATCCACACGATACTGCTGGACGTCCTGGAGGCATCAGACGTTGTGTCGAATTCCCTCACGTGGACTTTGTAATGATATTATCTAGCTACCCGATACCTTCTCATTTGCGTATAGGTTGAGCAATTCCATCTCCGAGACACAGGTGTTGAAGACCAAGTTCCTTATCCATGCTTCTATTCGGGGTGGCTGATTTTCGATTCTGTTTTATTTAAGGGCCGCTGCCGTTGATAGTCAACTCGTCCAGCTTTTCCTTGAGCTCATGATCCGGCTTGAGCGAGCCATTTGTTTCAACCTCGCCGTTGACTGGTTCAGCGGGTGTCTCCCCGCTGGTCAGACCCTTTCTGATGGCAAGGACGCTGTCGACGATGACAGCGTCGATACCTTGCTTTACTTGACGCTACAAGACTGTTAGTCGTTTTGTTCTTCTCAATGGTTAATGGAATAAGCCTACCTGAACCATAATAGGGTCGTTGTTGAGTACACCATAGCTGAAGCATACAATTCCGTTCTCCTTTACAATCTTGATCAGACGAGGACTGTTGATGAAAGGCTCCGCGGCAGCAACAATGCCCAGCAAGTTCCAGCGACTCGCGAAGCGAATGGCTTCTTGGAGGGATGAAGCGCGGATATCGCAGACATCGCAGCAGCCTGCATCTGTGAGGAAGAGAATAGGGATCGATGGCTGCTTGTAGCTCAG
Source organism: Fusarium lateritium (assembly GCA_014898835.1). NCBI lineage: Eukaryota > Fungi > Ascomycota > Sordariomycetes > Hypocreales > Nectriaceae > Fusarium > Fusarium lateritium. Next base: position 28,533 of record JAAVTZ010000881.1, on the reverse strand, counting down.
ACACAGACAAATGTCAGGGTTGAAAGAGCTGAAAATAATATGGCGTTCTCCAGCAAGGTCGTAAACCTTGGAGAGGACGGTGTCACAGAATGAGTTGAGCTCAACTGCATATGTGTCCATCTCGTGCTCTTCACTCTCGTGCAGCATAGGGTACTTCATCTCAATGTTGAAGCCGATGTGCTCGGGGAGCTTTCGGAAGAGGTCCTCCAGGGTAGCAAAGGGAGCCTGGATGAAGTTGCCTCTCGTGTTACCCTTGAAGCCCTTGTCCTTGAAGTCCTTGGTGTGCTTCATGCGTTCGTCTAGATCGTCAGGCCCGGTGCCAGCAAATCCCATAGACTGCGAGCGCTTCGGTGCCAGACTGTTGCTACGTGCCCGGAAACTACCTGGCTCGCCCTCGGGCATAGGCTTCTTGGCCGGGTGCTGCTTGGGTCTTCGATGATTGTCGGAGTTGATGTGCAAGAACTGCTCCAAAGTCAAGGTATGGACAGGAGCATCTATGCCCGTCTCGCTGACAAGGAAGTCGTGATAGATGACCGGAACGTGATCCTTGGTCAATTGAACGTCAAATTCGACGTACTGAGCTCCAAGATTGGCTGCTGCAATGAACGATGGCAGGGTGTTCTCTCCGAGCTGAAGAGACTTGTTGGTCGTCAGGTTTTTGCCGAGTCCTCGATGGCCGATCAGCATGGTTGATGACATCTTCTTCCAATATGTTTGTCTTGAAGTGACCTCCATGTTGGGGTGATGGAATGGGGTAATGACTAGGAAGTTGAAGTTGACAGTGCCAATGACATCAAAGTTGCTCGACATGATTGGAACACAAACGTCTCCCTGAAGGTTCATACGGCGAGAACCCAGAGTTGGCTTTACTGAAGACAAGAGTGCCACAGCGCGTCCAACCTTGTTCTTGTCGTTGCCCGAGTATGTCGGAACGATGTCGAAGAGGAGCTTCACCTTAGCCGCATCCTTCGTCGTGAAGACAACAGGTTCCGTGGCGATATTGTCATGCACTGGGAGATCAATAATGGTCGGCTCGCCCTGAGCTCCAGTAGCAGAGACAACAATCGAAAGAGCAGTGTCGAGCTGCGTGTTGTGAGCTTCAGTAAGGGGAACGCGATCCAAACTGACTGGCTCGACGTTCTTGCGCATGTCCATTGATCCAAGACTGACAAGGACAAGACTCTCGTCGGTCAAATATCGATGACCAAAACTCTTGATGGCATCGGGAGGGCGCGACACAGTGGTAGTTCCGTTCGAACGACGCTCATCGATGGATGACATATCCGAAGGAGTTGGTTGCAGTGTATCAACTGGCCTGATTGGCGGCGACTCAGTCTCAACTGCGTCAGTTTCAAGAAGCCGTGCAATATCCATGTGACCCCTCAAGGCGGCGTGCTCCCTCGCTGTCCAGCCAGATGAGTCCAGGCGGGTGGCATCCGCCCCAGCCTCGACCAGGAGCTCGGCCACGTTGAACCTGCCATCCACTGCGGCGACATGAAGAGGGGTCCATGCGTAGGTACCCTCTGAGGCTTCCAGATCCGCTTGCTGGAGTTGAGTTCCCTTCAAAATGATTCTGGCGCACTCATCATGACCAAATCGGGCTGCAACATGAAGAGCGGTCTCGCCAGTCTTGTCCCTCCAGTTTATGTCGACACCAGCATCTATCAAAAGCTGCACGATGACACTGTAGTTGGACTTTGTAGCGATAGCTAGCACCGCGCCCGATTTGGCGATTGACTTTCGAATATCGGCCTTGAACTCACTGCTTCCCTCCCAATTTTCGCCCTGCAAGAGGGCTTGAGTGGTCAAAGGATGGCCTCCCACAACACTGAGGTGGAGAGGGGCGTAGCCATCGTTATCTTGCCACTCAGGTGTGTCAATTCCATCTTTTACATGGAATTGATTCCAATCTTGCATCTTTTTCATGATGATCTGGCATACAACTACAAACCCAAACTGAGCAGCGTAGTGGAGCGGCATGCGCCCGAAGGAATCACGACTCTTCAGTGCGACCCGTTGCTCTGGGAGAAGCTGATCAAGCAGGTAGATGAAGAGCTGAACAACTTCGTCATCTTTACCCAAAAGATTAGACTCGTTCTTGTTCAGTGTCTTGGCAGCCTTTGACGCTGATATGCCAGGCTGAAGATGCTTGTTGCTGAATTGCGAACCCGCAGGCACGGGGTGGAAACTTGAGTCTTCCTCGCTGTTGCTGGACTTGGTTCGACCAATGTGAATGACCAGGCGATGAATACAGTTACGACCGTTGATATCGTCTGGTTCTTCAAGGCTTTTGAGGTGGGGAAGAAGGAAAGCGATGCATGTCTTCGAACGAGCGGATATGGATCGCTGGAGGAGACTCAACAGAAGTGGCTGGGCGCCTTCTTCGATAACATTGCTCTCCTTGAGGCCAGTCTCAAGCGCAGAAACATTATCGTTTCGCACAGCCTGGTCAAGCACATCAAGCTGGGCTTGGGGTAAGCTTAGCATGCCCTTGGCTGAGGCTCGACCCAGAGAACGGGTCGAATGCTCAGACATTGTATCATCGAAAGTTTGAGCCTCGGACAACACAGACATCCATTTGTTGATTTCAGTCAAAAGTCTTGCTGTGTTTGCTTCCTTTGCAAAAGGCTTGGGGTCAACCTTTGTTGAGATGTAGGGCTGCTGAGTGACAAGGTCCGGGACCTTCTTATCAAGCTTCTTTGTGATCTTGACAAAACCCCTGCGGTTAATCTCACCAAACCATTGCAGATTGCGAAACTGACTTCTCAGCTCAAGCAGAGCGCCCATAACTTCTTCCACTTCATCCTGATCCATGGTGGCGACAACATCGGGGGTGCGTCCATATCGGTTGTAGAGGAGGTTCAGACGGCGGCAGAACTCGGCGAGTTTCTTGTTGTAAAAGAAGTCGACATCTTCGAGGTTTCGATCAAGAGCGAAAAAGAATTCTGCGTAGGGAGTTAGGGGAGAGGCTCAGTGTGTCGACACTGGAGTCGTCAAATCCGCCCACCTGCAGTATCCACCTTTTCTCCATTCTTTGCTTTCTCTGCCGCGGCCTTCACAAGCTTCTTGAGGCCCTTGTAGTTGATGTACGAGGCCGCCCACTCGGGGACCTGATTGCGCGGTAAACTGAGGGGAGCAGTGAGTCGATTGTGCTGACCAGGGCAGAGGTTATGTGAGTACTCACTTTCTTCCAAATTTCATGCTGTGTAGATCTGTACAGATGATTTTCTGTTCGAGATCTGTCTGCGCAATGAAGTAGAAGGGAAAATTGGGAAATAATGCGACCGTAGTGCGGAAAGAAACCTGGCAAGGTCTAATAAGCCCGAGAGCTTGGAGGAGCTCAGCTCACCGCGTTGCGCCCCTGGAGCAATTTATAGTCTAATAAAGTAAAGGAAGGAAGCTTTTAGCCGCGGCGCACAAGCTCAATCGCAACAAAGCTTGTCAATTGATAAAGAATCTGTCGATAAAGCTTTGCTCGCAAACGTCAGTGACGTCAAAGCTACTGATTGTGTGCGCGATCAAGAGTAACCGGGAGCTTGAGCAAGAGGCGGTAGAGTTGGTGACGTATAACTCATGGGTATGCGCGTGCGACGATTCTCACGAAGCGATGTATGACAAAGATGTTGGAGGAGGAGAGAAGAGAGGGGGGAAAAAGAAGAAGAAGGATCACGATAAAAAAGATATGTACAGTACGTAATGCAGGAGACGGGATCCAGTTCCAAAGAACAGATTTTACTAAATAAGCCCAGCCAGCAGCAAAACAAAAACCAAACTTTGAGCTGGAGCTGGAGCTGGAGCTGGGCCGAAACAATGGAACAAGTCGTGGATCCTTTGGATGAACTTGATGTGATGCGATGGATCCCATGTGGGGAACAAAGTACCCAAGACACTGGGCTTTTCGCACTGACGATTTGGGGTAAATCGCTGGAAGCAAGGACCCCTAGACGGAGCTTGCTGGAGTCGAGCCCGCCAATCCAATTGGCCCCGTGGACCCTGTCCGCCTCGTGACTGGACGGCACGATTCAGGGCGCACCCACCAAAAGGTTGCATCGTGACCCTGGAAAACCTGTCAGAACACGGCACTGCGAGTTTCGATACAGTGTTAGTTGACGGGGGGACTTACTATAGAAACAGTTGGTGAGAGTGAGAGTGAGACAGACCGCCAGAACTCAAGGTACCTAGGTATGCACTCCTCCTCTACTCATGACCAGGGGTTAACCCACGATGACAAGCTCCAACGCTTAGTGGCGGCGCCTTTTGGCTGCACGCGGATAACCATTATCAAACTCCAACAGATGCCGAGGTTATGCCCATGATAAGCTGGTCAGTTCTGATACGTGTACTGACAGTCGTATTCAAGTACCTATGTACGCTGCGTGTAAGTGATAGCATCTAAATTGGTAGTAAAACTGTAAAAGCAAAGTATGCATGCATGCATGTAAGTGAAACAATATGTTTACATCCAATGCGGCTCAACGCCATTCAGTCCAATCCCGCGTCAATCTGTTGACGTCCATTTTCTCATCACCATTCTCATAATCACGCCCACTGAGTCTGCTCCCAATATGCCGGTCGCTGTTCTGGCACAGGCCATGTAGCTAACCTGTTTGGCCTCGCCAACAATTGCCCGTATTCTTGGGCTGTCGGCTCAGGCGTCTTTGCTTTTGAGGGCGGAAGCACATCCGCTACTGATTCCTCGGATTGCTCCTCTTCTACCACCCGTCTTGAATTTCTGATCTTATCCGCAATACTATTATCAGAGGTGGCGTCAACTTCGCCTCGAAAAGACTTGCATTCTGCAAGGGTTTGCTTTACCCGCCTTGGAAGAGGGAGCTGTGTCAGAACGTCCAGGATTTCCCCATTCAACTCCATTGACTGTTCCACCGCAGTGTTTCCAATATACAATGCCATTGATCGACGGAATTGCGGAGAAAAGTCGGGGTAGAGCAATTTACTCTCAATGGATTTTGTCGTCCTTCCAACAAAAGCTTGTTCCTTCCAGAGAGCCTCAATCTGAAGCAGTCTACTTTCTGAGGAGCTGAAAAGGTCAACGGCCAAACCCTGAGTCTCGGTGCTTGAGTCTTCTAGTTTGAGGTGAGAGATCGAGTCTGTCACAGCCAGATCACTCAAAAATCGTCGAAATCCCCCACTAGATATGAACAGATTGTCGAGGGCTGGCTTGGACACTGAGTGATGCAGCCCAGCTAGATCGAGAAGAACATGCATCCGACTGATGAGATAAGATGTGTCCTGATTCTGGCTGAGTAACATTGAGGGCCAGGCTGTCGGATAATTCGAGAATCCTTGGATAAGGCGCACAGCGGCCTTCCAGTCAAGAGCCACGATGCACTCATCAAACAACTGCCTGATCACCTCCGTGCCCAGAACGACCTGGGCCCTCATGCATGTCACGAAAAAATTGGCAGCCTGATCAAAGAGCTTGAAGTGAAGCAGACCCTCAATAACAGACTCGACGAGAGCTCTATTCAACGACGCATGCTTCCAAACCCAATCGCCCGTGCGAGTCCACGTCTTGATCTGGTTACGTTTGCGGTTGTCCCTTTTCTCGGTCTTCTCATCGACTGGCCTGCGCTTCATCTTGGCTCCTGTCTCAGCATCGAGGCCAGTCAAACACGCAAGAGCGCGGAGGAATCTTCCGTGGTTTCCAGAGTTTTTGTAATGGTTCAGGATTGCCACAAACGTGGATGGTGTCGGCTGGAGTCGACGGTAATAGTAGAAGGAGTTGACCACTGGTTCTGATAGGTTCTTGAGACCATGCTTATCAAAAGCAACAATCAAGGTGTTGTATGTATGCATATCAGCCGAGTAGGCGGATATAAGTAAATTGTAGCAGACCCTGCCAACCATTTCCTTGAGGTTCAGGTTGGTCGAATCAATGGTCTGGCGAAGGTGTCGGTTCAGATTGCGCCGGTTCGTTCTCATCCTATCAGGATCAGCCAACCCCCAAAGGTAGTTGGAATTTTTGTTGTACGCAATATCGAAAGCCTCGTCGTAGCTGGGACTTGGCGACTTTGACCTGTCATGAGCTTCGGCTCGTTCGAGAAGTTGCTTGACAAGGTGGACAACCGTGCGTTCGTCATTGTGATGTTGGTTGATTTTCGTTGGGCCTCGATGAGGAAGGGTTTGATCGTTCTCCTCACGCATGATGGCCTGCTCAAGGCGTTCATAATTCGTTCTCCTTAGAGCGTTCATTGTCGCTTCGTCGGGGCATTCGTAATGGTCAGCCTGTAGTCGCTTCAGAAACTCGGAGACTCGGATGGTGACAGGCTTGTCGATCTCCTTCATGTACGGTCGGTTCGTGTGTATATCCTTGAGAGCTTTCCATAGATGGTCCATTTGTTTAAGAGTCAACTCCCCTTGGGCGGGATCGATGGCAGCCGCGGCTTGGTGCTGTTCTCGGAGAAGTTGCAAGTGGGCCAGTTCACGGCGCGTCTCCTCCAATTGTCGGTCCAATTCCTGTCTTCTATCCTCCTTTCTCACGGCATCGACAACGGCAGCAGTCGCAAATACGGAGCTGTAGCATGCAGTGAAGATCTCGGCAAAGGTGACCTTTCGTGGTCGAGCCGCGGTAGTCACTCGCCGGCCGATATTGCTCACGACGGTTTCGCAGGCGCGACATCCGCAGCGGTGAGCCTGGCCGGCTCTTGACCATAGAGTCTGCATTTTCGGTGGTGATCTGGCGCTCAGAGCATCGCTATGGAGCGATTGAGTGTCGATGTTGACGACAATGGCTCAATTGAGGTGTTTCACGGAGCCATTAGGAAGCAAGAAATTGGCCAGTCACAAGTGGTTCGATTATCCAAGTCACGTGCAGCTTATCCTCCTGGTTGACCGTGGTGCACCTGCTAGCACTATCCCCACACCCCACCACAGTCACTGGCAGCGCAGACAGCTTTTGAGCCCCGCCAACTGTATTCTTGAAAGTAAAGCTACCGAGTCTGCAAAAACTGTACTATTGCCTAAGTCTCAAATACCTACGTGCTCAGCTATTATTCACATATATCGACATGTTTGCTTTGTATCTGACGGCCGACTTGCAAGGGTATGTGTTAAACAAGTTTTGCGCCGAGTCAAGCGAACTTAACTGACGTGAGGGGCAATATCATTATGACAGGGTCACCAACTTGCGCCCCGACGATACTCAAGACAACCCTTTTTGGTACATGTTCAAGGTTCAGTGTACCTCTTGCCGAGAGACTCATTCGAATTATGTCGGAGTCAACCGCTTCGTACGTACTGGCTTGTCTATATGATTGAACAAGTACTGACTTCCTAGCTTAGGAGACCAACGAGATGAGTGGAAGCCGAGGAGAGGCCAATTTTGTTTGGAAGTGCAAGAACTGCAAGGTAAGCTTTCTGGCATAAGAAAGTTTCCTCTCTCTAACATGTTTCCTAAGCGAGAGTCATCCGCGTCCATCAAAACCGGGCCTGCACCTTATGAACAGACTGAGCCAGCCAAGCCTCAAAAGATTCTCGAGTTTGACTGTCGAGGTCTTGAGTTCACAGAGTTCAAGGCAGAGGTATGTTAAATATTTGCTCTTTGTCTTGTTTAATATGCTGACACGCTGTCAGGGCGAATGGCTCGCTGAGGGTGTTGAGACGGGAACCAAGTTCACAGGCATTGATCTGGAGGAGGGCGAGTGGTTCGAGTACGATGAGAAGTCCAACGAAGAAGTAAGCATCAACGAGATCAAGTGGGAAGTTCGCCGTTCGTAAGGCTATGTATAGTTCGGGGTTGACTTGGCGTTGCGGTTGAACTGTAGGGGTGCTTTCGGGTCCTACTGAGCGAGCGGGTGAAGAAGTTGTGGTTAGGAGTAAGAGAGCTATGCATGAAAACTATATGAGCTTGGATGACTATAAAAACGAGAAATAATGATGAAACACCTTGTTTATGTCGATAGTGGAAGATGTAAGTTATTTCTTAATGCCTGTCAGTCGGCACGTTGCGAATGGAAGGGGAATTGGCCAATCATGTCATCTTCATACATCTAATCAGACCCACCTTCCGTATTGGAACTGACGTCCGTGTCCGTAAAGGTTCCAAAACTCGAGCAACTTTGAGCCTCAATCTCAAAGATCACTTTCGACAAATCAGATGATAAGCAGCGACTATCTCTTGTTACGATGGCACTCTCGGAGCTCCCAGGAACAGTCGACTTCCTTACCGACGCAGCACATCTCCTACGCACGACAGCTCCCGAAACCTCTGCTCACCTTATGAGCCACCGAGGCCATCTTCTTCAGCAATATGGAATCGCACTATCCGATGTTCAACGACAACATACATGCGGAGCCTGTGGGCTTATCATGATCCCAGGCCAAGAAGTCACGCTGAAAATCGACGCTCGAAAAAGTATTCGAAGGAAGACCAAGGGCACAACGCCAGGCGCTAGGTCGACCCCCAAGCCCCCTTCAGAGACCGAAGGACCTTGCAAGATTTTTCACTGCAACAACTGCCAACGAGACACCAAGATTTCTCTTCCAGCTCCGGGGCCTGCTGTAAGGCGTAAGGCTATAGCACAGTCCAAGGTCAAAAAGGCTTCTGCTCCTATGGAGGCGCCCAAACAAACAACGAATGCCAGCAGCAAGAAACGAGCCAAGAACCGTAAAGTCGGTCTTCAAGCCCTGCTTTCAGGGCAGAAGCAGCAAGCAGCGAACCCACTTAGTCTTTCTCATTTCATGAAGTGAAACTGACACAAAGTACCGAGCTTGAATGCTGCAAGGCCTAATATTCATGCCGGATCCTCTGTGTCTGTCCTATGTACGATGGACAATGACAAGCCAGCGGTCGGATGAATCTAGGCCCGCCAGCGCAGGTTGAGTCATCTCAGGCCGCTGTGCGCTGCGTCCCGAACATTCTAGCGCATGCCCCATGACATAACCGACCTAACGCGGGTGGCTCAGTTGCCCCTCCAAAAATTTCCTGACCCCTCCATCGGATTCAACTACCAAACGATAATTTTCACGATTCGATGCGAGCGAATAAAAGATTAAAAATGACTACCGACGATCTGAACAAGCAAACTCCCCAGGAGTTCTTCGAGAGCATCGGTGACAAGGTCAAGAACCTTGCGCCTGCTGCTGCCGACGCCCAAAATGCCGACGACGAGCGCGCTGTTGAAGAGATTGAGTCTCTTTGCATGAACTGCGGCAAGAATGTGAGTCGAAAATTACCAGCGCAAAGCGCATAACCAAAATACTAACAGATACTCGCAAGGGCATCACCCGACTTCTTCTCACTGCGATCCCCTACTTCCGCGAGGTCGTCATCATGTCCTTCTCCTGCGAGCACTGCAACGTCCAGAACAACGAGATTCAGGCGGCCGGAACCGTCCAACCCAAGGGAACCCACTACGAGTTGCGCTTGACAAACCTCGCCGACTTTTCGCGACAGGTCGTCAAGTCTGATACATCCACCGTCAAGTTCATCGAGCTGGATCTCGAGATTCCCGCTGGTCGTGGCCAGCTGACAAATGTTGAGGGTCTCTTGACCACAGTCATTGATGACCTTGAAATGGGACAAGAGGCGCGAAAGGAGCAGGCTCCTGAGGTGTACATCAAAATTGCTGAGATCATCGCCAAGGGTCGCGCCATGTTGTTGGGCGACTCGTTCCCCTTCCGCCTCTGGGTTGATGACCCTGCCGGAAACTCCTTCATCGCTCCTGATCTCAAGGACGGTGTCGGCAAGTGGGAGAAGCATGAGTATGCTCGAACCGCTGAGCAGAATGCCGCTCTTGGCCTTTCCGACTCTGACGCCAACGCCCAACAAGCGTCAAACCCTGGCTTGACTGCTGATGGCGAAATCATTCCCAACGAGGTCTACAGCTTCCCCGCAACATGCCCTGGCTGCATGCACCCTTGCACCACACACATGAAGATGGTTGATATTCCCCACTTCAAGCAGGTTGTCCTCATGTCTACCGTGTGCGACGACTGTGGCTACCGCTCCAACGATGTCAAGACTGGTGGTGAGATTCCTGAGCAGGGCGAGAAGATCATCCTCGATGTCCAGGATAGCACCGATCTAGCTCGTGACATCCTCAAGAGCGAGACGTGTGGCCTCGAGTGCCCTGAGCTCAAGCTCCAGGTCAACCCTGGTACACTTGGCGGCCGCTTTACCACTGTTGAGGGTCTTTTGACTCAGGTTCGCGGCGACCTTCACTCTCAGATCTTTGAGGCCGATGGTGCGGGCCAGGGTGGTGACTCTCTCGCCAGCGATGAGAAGTCTCAGTGGAACGTATTCTTTGACGGTCTCGATGCCGCCATCCGAGGCGACAAGCCCTTCACAATCATCCTCACTGACCCCTTCGCGAGCAGCTATGTTCAGCCTCTCGTGGACCCACCAAACCCTGACCCCAAGATTCACCGTGAGAAGTATACCCGCACAGATGAGGAAGAGGAGGAGCTTGGTCTCAAGGACATGAAGCTTGAGAACTATGGAGAAAAGGAGGAGGATAAGAAGGATGGTGAGGAGAAGGAGACCGAGGCTGCCGGTGAGAGGTAGCACTATATCTAGCTCCTCTTTTCCATTTTCGCGTTTAAAAGTTAAGCCTATAGATGAAGCAATGATTACAAAGTTTATGATCCCATGTATTTTGCAGTGTGCAATCAGTCTGCCCTAGTTCTTAGTAGTACATGTGTAATTATCTCGGTCACTCTTGAGTGCTACTTACTGCATCAGGCATGGTCACAGCAGGTAAGTCACCGGATAACATAGAGAAGGTTGCGAAAATATTCGTAGATGTTGTACGTTATGCATTTATAATATATGCCTAATACTATATACATTCAAGATTGCGGTAAAGAATGCAAGCCCCTTCATGCCGCAGCAGTCGACTTGTTTCTCTTGAAGCCAAACATCTGGATGATCTCAGTCCAGAAACCGACTGGGACCTCCTCGAAAGCAGCCTCATAAGCATCAATCTGGGGTCTCTCCCAGACGAGATCAGCCTCGGATGCCTTGATGAACTTAGTCTTCTTGGTGAACTTCCAGCCAAAGAAAGTGAGGGGCGCGATGATCAACATGGTATAGTAGGTAAAGAAGCCGTCGGGGGTGAAGTTTCCGGGCAGGAAGACAGTGTATCCGTAGCAGAAGACGACACAGATCAGGAAGACGGCTGAGATGTAGGCGCTGTAGGGCTGGAACCAGCCACAGTAGGGCAAGGTCTTGCGGTCGACGCCCTGGGCCTTGCAGGCTCGGTAAAAGAAGATGTATGTGATGGCGATGACGATGTGGTCGATGATCTGGGCAGCGGTAATGATGTTGGTGAGCCAGGTGAGGACAACGGCTGAGTCGTTTGACACAGCAAGGAAGGCCAGGAATGGGAAGAGCATGACGATTCCAAGACAGTAGACGGGCAGACCGAAGGATGTGCACTTGAGTAGAAACCTGGGAGCTTGACCCTCAAGAGCCAGACCGTAAAGAGATCGAGTACCGTAGTAAGTCAAAGCATTACCGGCGGAGAAGATACTCGAGACGAGAAGACCATTGACAATATGAGGGAGGACTCCAATACCAAGGTTACCCATGGCAATGACATAGGGAGAAGCAGCACCGGTTCCAGCACCCTCACCTCCGCTGGTGACACTAACAAGGGTAGGGTCGTTGTAAGGAAGAATGATGCCAACGCAAAGAGACGAGAGGATGAAGAAGATGCCGAATCGGATGTAGGTGGTCTTGAAAGCGTTCTTGATGTAGACACGAGGCAGCTTGGCCTCACCAGCAATCATTGAGACGTACTCGGGGCCAACGCAGGTGAAGGCAGCGATCCAGAGAGAACCCAAGAAGCCTTCAAAACGTCCGAGATCGCCTGTCGTGATATGTTCCGCAAAAGAGCCCGGGTTACTCCAATATCGGAAACCGTATGCGTCCTTCTGGGGGTTGCCGCCGACCATAGTGATGAAGGTGAAGAAGAAGACGATAAAGAAGAGGATGACTTTTCCGATCGAGAGCCAGAATTCAGCTTCGCCGAACCATTTGACGGCACCAACATTGATGAGACTGTAAAGACGGGCATGTTAGTGTTTACCTTGAGGAATAACAGTACGAGTTTATAGACTCAACTCACCCATAGAGCACAATACAAATCGCAACAACAGCCGCAACAGGTATATCATCTCTCCAAAACTTGAGCACAAGATTCAACGCCGAGATTTCAAAGGGGACCAGGAGAGCTTCGTAGAGGAAAAAGTTCCAGCCAACCATGAATCCAAAGGACTCGTCAACCCAGTGACCAGCCATTCTGATAAAAGCACCAGAAACAGGGTGATAGACAGCCATTTCAGCCATACAGTTGTTGACAAGACCAACCATGCAAGAGTACAGGGTGTAAGCCAGGAAGAGACTGGCTGGGCCGCCATGAGCGAGACCTGTGCCGATAGAGACGAAGACAGCGGTTCCGACTGAACCACCGATGGCGATAAGTTGGATCTGACGGTTTCCAAGATTACGATGAAGTTGTGAGGTGTGTGTAACAGTGCCCTGCATAAGACTGCCGGTACCGGACTGTGTTCTCTCGACCTTGTAGTCGTGGAGACTCGACGTCTCACCGTGATTCTTTTCATCGTGGGAAGCCATGATGAAGAAGAAGGGGGTGATAGAATGTTTCGTTTGAAAAATCCAATGAAGAAAAAGAGGAATGGAAGAATAAGAGGTAGAGGAGAGGGTAGAGGGGAAGGGTGTTGGAGAGAGGTGAGGTGAGGAACTCGGCTAAAGACAAAGGATTGGACCTGGGATGCACATGAGTTTATATACGCTCATCACTTCCTCTTCTTCTTTATCTCTCGCCCAGTGCAGCCCAATTCTAAAGTCGCCGTAGCCCCGGACTTCCCTTAGCGCTATCATTGTCTTGTCTATATCGCTCAGCCCCAAGGATATTAAGTTGGAATAGCGAATAGTTCGTCGTATGGGTGTCCACCCCCGCAGCTAGAGCATGCATTATCCCCGCATCCTCCACATTTACCCCAGGTTCAGGAGTCAGGACTTTCAGTCGATGGGCAACTTGCCCCAGGTTTCGTTAAGGTTGGCAGCCTCCCTACCTCCCACAGTGGAGGCTTCAAAGAGCTTAGAATATGGGGAAGCATGGACGATCTTGCAATTCAAAGTTGTTCATCTCGTGGTTTTCACTGCTATCGTATGATTTGGCTTATCTTCGTCCCCAGTTAACATACGTTCCCCCCGTTGCCATGCTCAACCTTACTGTGGATACACAGGAACGTCATACTCTAAGAATCCTACATTATCTACCAATACAAGTCATGAGAATGATAGGACTAGTCTCAAAGAAGCCAGAGTACCCGGTTAAACCAACATGGCCATTGCCAAGCTATGGTTATTCGCGCAACCAACTCCACCGGGGAGCCCAGCCGAGTCTCACCCGTAGCGGGAACTCGCTCTACAAATGGTAAGACAGAAGAGAGCCAGGAGTTTGTTCTTTTATCTTTCAAGCTGCGTTCATAGACAAGGTGTTTGACTGGGAGGAAACTGAGTCTTGCGGCCGTTTCTCACCCCAGTCCTGGTGGAAGAAACGATAGATAGCCAACGGTTACCGTTTTGATAGATTGGCTTTGAACAACTCCGCCTTGTCCTTTCAAACTGTCTCCGCGTTTCTCCAACACCTCAACCCAAGTTTACAGAAACTTAGGTGCTTGGGAACAAGATGGCAAAAACCAAAACCAACCCTCCATCACAAAAGGGGCGTTCACTCCAATTTCAATAGCTCCAGATCCTCCAAAGAGTCTCGGCTTCGGTAACACAATGAGCAAACTTACATGGATCGGCTGGTATCTGAACCCGAAACTTACCGGATATCGACAAGATTTCCCCAACATGCTCGCTTACTCCAAGGGCTATGGCATGTTTGTAGGATATCATGGTTAGCTTACCCGAAGTCACTATCGGGTTCTCTACCCGACCGGCTTCCTCTCCCGAGACTCGGATGACGACAACGAAACCCTCGGGTTTGCTTTATTGTATAAAGATTTGGAGGGCCCCAGGCCCTCGGGAGCTCGGGTTCAGTCAACGAGGGACCATGCGTTTCTTGCTACGGGAACGACCTCCAGCTATACACCCACCATTCCTCCCAGGGAAAGCTCTTTGCAATTCTTGCATGAGTTGTTCGAAGTGAGCGGGATGTGAAGCTATCGACTCGATACACCGACAAGAGCGGGTGTCACGGGGACAATGAAGCAGTCTTGTCTTGTATCAAGGGCAGAGAATACCAGAGGAGAACACCTGATGAGAATCCAATAACACACTATTCTTTCTTCACTCCCAATTTCCATGAACACTGAGATTTTAGACATGAGATGCTAACAAGAGAATCATGATACCTGCATCACCGTTTACGCATGAATGCTGAACTTGGCCACCAAGTGACATTCCTATCGAACCGAATGATAACATATCATGATAATGCAAGAGAAGAGCAGGGTCGAGTGCGTATGCACGGAACAACATGCCCGGAGGACTGTCAGATGGGGCCAACAGGACGGAAAGAGGCTGGAAACCTTGATAAGACTCCAAGCCAGGCACAGGATGTCATGTCCGACTTTCAACTCCCGTAGCGCCCGTAGCTCCAGATCAAATCTGGGGCAGGACAATGGGTCTAGAAGGGGCCAGGATTGGCATTATTCAACAATCGAAGAGTCATGTCAACACCTGACATGACACCCCACGATACACTACGCTATCTGTGGTCCAGCCCCCGGAATAGGATATGTAGGAATCGAAGCATAGGTCTTGGGTTGAAAGCTCGATCAAGGAAGGGGTGCTATCATCATCCGGGGTGCATGGGAAAGATTATGCAGACTCTATCTATCACGTATGCCAATATCGGCTTCGACAGCCAGACCAAGTTGAACAGACCGACCCATTGTTGTGATTATGGTGCATTTCACGTCAATCAATGACTGAATACACGCGTAAATGATGAGCTCGTGACCTTGAATATGATCATTTGAGCACCTACTACATGAGTTTGTTTTGAGTTCTCGCTATAGAGGCCATTTAGCTCCATCTTCCAATGTCGTCGAAATGAAGCCATCGTCACTCACTCGTAGAGAACAGCGCCCGGATCAACCCTTTACCCTTCCTCTCTCTACCAGATACCAGGATCTACTACCCCATCTGATAACCCCAGGTCCAGTAATCTTCTCCCGTCCTTGCACAGGTGGAGTATCAATGTAATGCATTGCGGGAACTATATCCGACCTGCACACCAACTATAACCAAACTCGACATGGCGGCGGAATTGGAAGCCTTCTCTCAGACGTGACAGGAGAATTCCTAGCCTATGAATCCGAGCCATCAATCTACTTTTGGTAATCCCCAGTAACTACCCAGGTGGTCCCCCTCCCCTGCTGCATCGGTATTCTATAGACGCATACGCTAAGTGTTGTTCATGGTCACTTGACACGAGGGTGATGGACTCAATCATACACCCTCCCCTCGTTAAGTCTTGCTAATTATACAATTTTCACGGTAAGTCTATTCGATAACGCCTTAGAGATGCACAATTCATCTTCTCATTGGACAATCTGCTATGATCTACTCCAGCCCCCGAAGAAGCTCTACAGATATAAAAAACCCTCCTCCATGCCCTCAAACCTACTCATCTCAAGCTCTACAACTCAAGGGTTATAACGAACACTCTGCTCTTGTAGCACTTCTTATCAATCTCACTTAATAATCAATCACATTCACAACTCCAGCTCTATCAAGATGCCTACCGCAATCTACGAGACTCCCGCCCCCTTGCCCATGCGCAAGCCGGCTCCCTTTGTCGTTGGACCTACCAACAAGACTCCTCTCCGACCTACCAACAAAATCCCCCAGAATGTCATTGACGTTGCCCGAGCTACACCCGCTGAAGACTTCGACGCCAAGAAGCATGTTGGCTTTCAGTTCCCCAAGAAGACCTACACCATGAAGGAGTGGGGATACGAGAACCAGGGCGTCTCTCACATTGCTGGCTCAGACCCTTTCCCTCTCTTCACCGAGGCCGCCGTCAAGCAGGTTCGACGTGAGCTTCTCAGCGAGGAGGTCCTCAACACCTGCCAGTATGCTTCTACTTTCACCAAGAACCAGATCCGAGGATACACCCAGCAGTGAGTCTTACCCAACATAACAATAATTCATTTGACTAACATTCTTTAAGGCAAGCTCCTTTCGCTCATGCTCTCTGGAAGAGCCCCGAGGTTCAGCAGGCTGTTTCACAGGTTGCTGGTATTGATCTGGTTCACGCTTTCGAGTATGAGATTGGCCATGTCAACCTCTTCTTCAGCGACGGCGAGGACGATAAGAAGGGCGCTAGCGACAACGTTGGCTTCTCATGGCACTACGACAGCTTCCCCTTTGTCTGTGTCACCATGCTCTCTGACTGCACAGGTATGCAGGGTGGTGAGACTGCCGTTCTCAAGGGCGATGGCGAGGTCCTCAAGGTCCGCGGTCCTACTATGGTAAGTCCCTTCAACTACCTAGTCCTAAATTTATATACTAATCTTAACTCCAGGGAACTGCCGTTATTCTCCAGGGTCGCTATGTCAAGCACGCCGCTCTTAAGGCCATTGGCAAGGAGCGAATTTCTTTTATCACAGCTTTCCGACCTAAGTCTCCCTTTGTCAAGGACGAGCTTGTCCTCACCGGCTCTCGACCCATCAGCAACCAGTCCGAGCTCGTCTACGACTACTGCACCTACCGAGCCGATATCCTTGAGGCCCGATTCCGAGAGCACGCCAAGAAGCTTCGCAAGCAGCAGGCTGCTGGTGTTAAGTTCAACCCTGACGCTGTGAGGGAGTTCATTCAGGAGCAGAAGGATATGCTGGAGGCGACTCTTTTGGAGATGATTCCCATTCATGATGTTGTTGAGGTTGAATAGGGTTATTGTGTGGTTACTAGCAAGCGATTTGATCTTAGCCTGTTTGATAATTATTAAAAGCTAGTCGTTTCTTTAAATATTAAAAAAGTAAAAACATCTTTGTCCCCATCGCAATCGTGATGGAATCTACCTATAAAGCATTATCAAATTCCAATAGCATACATAGAAACACAGAAGTAGTGGGTTTCACTGGATTGCAGTACGCAGTTACTGATTGAGATATACACACAAGGCTCATCTAAGCTCAGCGTCTGTATTTCCAGCTTCTATGACACAAGAGCTGGATAGAAGCAGTGAGACGATCTCACTTAGAAATTTCTAAACAGTCTTGGGCAAACAAGAAAGCTGATCAGCGACAAGGCTCCATATACCAGTCCCAGGTGTATGCCAAACAACTTCATCTTATAAAATGCAGCCCGGCATTCTTGTTCGAAATTATGAGTTGGAATAAATGAATACACAGGAAAGCCCAGTTGCGAAATATCAGATAACACTCTGCATTGACTCAGGCATATCATAAATATTAATATTTTATGTATGGAATAGGCTTAGAACCTTATATGGCCTGGATGCCTAGGTCATTTTCTGACACAAACAAGACATTCAAAATCACAAGCAAGGAGAATAAAAAGGATATGCACACATAAACAATATATATGCAACCTACAAAAAATGGCAAAATGTAAATGCTTTGCCGTCAGCAAGACTCGAACTTGCGTTTTCAGTGCTTCGAAGAGCCACAAACTGATGTACTGACCCCTATACGATGACGGCTTATCAGGGAATTGATGAAAAGGTGGACTCTTAATTTGAAATAAGCCCCCTACCTCAAGCCACCGGTTAGGCATCACGAACTGTCATAACGCTTCTACCATTATTTGAGTTTGAGTGCCCGGAATTTATTCCATTTGCAAGACTGTCTAGCTCTTCTGAACGCGTTAAATTAATTGCCAAGCCCTTTGTTTAACTTTTCAGGCGCGAGATGAGCCACTATAAAGGACGAAGGCTTGAGCGCTTCCCTACACTCAACGAAACGCCATTGAACAGTACCCAACGTCGGGTCATATCCACTGCACTGGAAGGGGCCAAAATGAGAGCGCTGATGCAAGGTGTTGTCTTTCTCATATCAATATTTGAATGCGCATGTAGTTTATGAACATAATGTAGCATTAATGCAGACCGGATAGCGGTTACGAAGGTATCGACCTCCGTGGCAGACAAACCAAGGTAGTGAATGCCTCTCAGTGCCAGCTTATCAAGGTATACCATCTTCCCATAATTAATCAATACTTCTTGATTACTCGGCTACAAATCTACTCAGGGTTTTCCCGTTCTAGGTCTTCAAGCAAGCCTACCGGTTGTCATGCAAAGAGCCGTCGCTTAGAGGTAACAATTGCCGGACAAGGGTGTTATACGCAACTCCTGTTTGAACCGCCAAAGAGACTCGGATAAAGATATTAGCAACAATTAGAAGATATGCATACCACCCTGCGTCATTGTGATTTGAACCATCACTGCTTGCGTATCACTAAAACCTCGCGCCAATATATAGACTTGCTTCCAGAGCATCAGAATTGACCTCTCAAAATAAGCAACGCTATCTAGCTCGTACAAGAAAAATCGATTACCGTCTGGCTATACCGGGTATAATCACGCAGCATACACAATCCCGAACACCGTCCGCTCCGTTCCCGTAGAGTCCAGTCCGTACTAGACCCATCCGTCCCACCTCCCAACCTTTGATCATAGCCTAAACCAGGGCCATGGAGGAAAAAGCGACAAAGGGAATAACAGCAGATGAAATCAGTGGGAAGAGACATTCTAGTGCGAGTGGACTGGGTCCTTTTCTGTAGAACCTCAAACTGCTTCATTGCCGAAAACATCGGCATCTGGTCAAAAGATGGCCTCCATTCCTGCGCCTATAGTATACAGAGAAGAAGGCCTTGCAAAACAAAAATCGCATCAAGCTTTGCAAAAAAGATTATTATGGTTGTTGTAAAGTAAACTGAAAATGAGTTGAGAAATTCGCGTTCTCGAGTCGACGGTACTTCGTGTATGGGTCCATCGGCTGGGGCATCATTCAATGTCTATGGCTTGGCATTGACAAGCGAAGGTTACCAAGGGGTGTAGCAGTCAAAAAGCTTGTGCCAGTCGGTCTCAGAAAAACGACGGCTTCGTAAGGACACGATATTCGACATAATCCTCGCCATCGATGTTGATAATTGTGCCTTGAGAGACGAGTTTGCCGGTAAACGGCCCATTAGCCTTGCGCTCGTACTTAACACCACCGTAAATCTTGGCGTCTTCGGCGCCTGCTCTCATCCGGAGGCTTTCCTGACGGGCCCAGACCTTATTGAGACGTTGCATCTCTTCCCTCTCGTGTAGTTGTGGCCGACCATTGACGGCCATGCCGGGAATAGTGGCGGCCGCAGCGGCGGCTGCTTGGGCTGCTGCTGCTGCTGCCCTATCACGATTCACAGCCTGAAGGTGAGCACGCTCCTGGGCAGCTTCAACACGAGCAATCTCGCGATCGGCTAGAGCCGAGGTGCGTTCGAGCGCGTTGTTGCCCTGCGACGCCCTGCCCGTAGCAGGACGAGAAACTTGGGGAGGCTGAGGGGTATCGACCTCAACAGGTACCTGGCGTGTGGGACGTGCCTCAGCCCTGGCTGCATTATCGGCCCTGGCTGCCTCAACTCGGCGGCTTTGTCGCAGCTCATGACCACCAAAGCCTGACCGTCCAGTCGGGTCAGGGTCTTCAACATACTCATCTGGCAGACGAGGCAGAGCGGGCGCAATGGACAAAGGAGCGGGAGCCTTGTAATTTGTTCCGGCAACTCTGGCTTGTGCGTCGTATACGGCTTTGATTTCGTTCGAGGCTCGTTCCTCGGGGGTTTCTCCACGGTCGATTTGCCATTGACGAACACGGCAATATTCCTTCACCTCGTTCCTCGCCAGAGACTGCAGATGTGGTTCAAAGGCAACCTCCTCATACGCGATCCAGAGAGCGCCAGCACCAGTGGGGAAGTTTCCGTCAACAAAACGTCCGTCGCGTGTCTCTCGTACTAGCTTAACTCGGAACATGTCGTTCTGCCCCAAAATTCCGTAGACAGCATGGCGATTTCGCGGTTCTGACTCAGTAGATCTTGCCCAATGCCCAATAAGAATTCGAGTAGGTCGGGTGCCTGGAAGAGGGTCGACGACATTTCGCACAGGTTGGGGGCCACCGGGTGCTGGTTGAATAGGAGTGTGTTCGATCACAGGACCATTCGATGGAACAGGATTGACGGGCGCGAAACCTCCACTGGTCCTCCTCCGCTTGAGATCGCGATTTTGCAATAAATGATCGGGAAGGTCAACACCATAGGCGATTTGAGGTGGATTGGTGGCGTTCTCGGCAATGGGATTTAGCTTCGCACGACGAACAGCTTCCTTCACCGCACCTGTCTCAGCAGCAATTTGCTCTGACTCTGTCGTTTCGGTCCCCACACTGTCGGCGCGAATTTTGACGTACTCCTTGATTTGAAAATGGTCCAAGCCTACAAGGTGTTTCAAGAACACGATTCGCTCAAAGGTGACCCAGCTTCCACCAGGGCCCGGCGGCAAGGGATACTCGTCGGATATGTATTCTCCAGATACAGTTGTGGGTTGGATACGGGTTCGAAGGCGCTCGCGAACATCTATGAAACCAATAACGGCGTGTTTGAGATCCTCCGTAGGAGCATTCGAGTCTCTCCAGTAGCCTATGGTAACACCCTTGACGCTTCCTGTACTTGATCGAGGAGGTTTGGCTCTTGTGGCAGCTGCGGGTGGTTGTCGTTCATCTGCAGCGGATCGTAATGGTTCCATTTTACCTTCACCCAAGTCGTGGAAAATGGAGGTGCGCTTCCGCTTAGGATAGTGAGAAGCGACGGGCTCATCCTCAGCATCGGCCATGTTCTCATCCTCGGGTTCAGATGCCGGCCGGAGAGGAGATGACTTTCGAGCACCGTTGGCGCGTGATCCAACAACAATCTCGTCTTCAAGCTCGTTAAATTCGACACCAGAGGGGGAGTGGACAGAGCTCGCTGGATCACTAAGTTCACTTTCGACCTCTCCGTCCCCAATCGAGATCTTGCGGCCGTTCACCGGTCTGTAGCTTCAAGTTAGCTGACGTTGATTGACTAATATCATGTGTTGAAATGCAAGGCAGTATAAGGGAATTGCAGCGGATAAATTCAACCACTTGTTTGCTCAAGCAGAAGGAACTTGCTTGACAATAACCACTCAGTTACATGAGCGCAGCCATAATAAGAAAGCAATGACGCAGGGCTTGACTGAAGCTGACAGAGTTCCGAAAGAATCATGTAGTTGAGCTCTGTTAGGGCCATGAAGGCCTGACGTGGTTGCAGGGATGCATAATAGGCAGTGCGAAAGAAAGACAAGGTTACAAGGGCAATGCAAGGATGTGAGACTAAAAAGGAAAATGGGAGGAGGAACTGGGGTACCTAAGGTCTTTTGGCGTGTGAGGAGAACCCATAGTTCAAGGGTAGAGACGTGTTGCACAACTGACAGCAACTAGCTGAGTCCACACCTGAGGGTGAATGATGAGAGCAGCCGGCTCCAAAGTCCTCTTCTTCAACTTGAGTCCAAGGAGAATAAGAGTCATAGGGCTCGGGGGCTGTGAGAACAATATTCTGTATGCAGAGGCAAAATGCATGCATGCAAAAGGTGTAGAGGCAAGACGGAAGTATGGGGAAGGAAAGAAGGTTTAAGCTAGGATAGAAGAAGAGAGATGGGAAGATAATCGCTGTTGCCAGTTGTCACGGATGATGAAAAATGCAGTGCAGTTGCAGTTACAGTTGTAACAGTGATTCAGCCCGTTGGGCAACATTTGACCGACCGCTTGGGATCAAGTTTTTTGCCAGCACTGATTTAGAGTCACCGTCTCTTTGGGGCATCAAGATGAGATACAGTCAGGCCAGATGCGGTCAACAACTGCCCTGGTGTTGACAAATCGGGCAATGCCAACTAACTTAGGCCGTAACCCTTGCCAGAAGCCACGCCACTCACTCACTCGCTCAGTCACTTGACTGGCTGAGAACGCGAAGACATGATGGCGAAGCAACGAAATACGACATGATTGTTGTAACGGAATTAAGGAAGGGGATTGGAAAACAAGGGGAGTCAATGAGGAACATAGAGTAAGAAATGAAATCGTGAATTACCTTGGTGAAGCGCTTCGAGCAGGATTTCGAGCGGCAATAGTTGGCGATCTTCCATTGATAGTACTAGTTGAAGGCACCATCGCAGGCGATGGCGCGCGATCCTTGACGACGACTTGGGCTGAAGTTGATGCAGATGGCAGCGGTGATCGCGACGCCGTAGGTGTTGAGGCGGCCAGTGGCGCTGAAGTCAAAGATACACCAGTTGAAGCATTTGCAGGCGCGTTCTCAGCAGCTGGGCTCTTCACCTTGACTACTGTAGCGCGGGTAGAGTCTGGCGTAGGAGCATGAGTTGGCGATGCTACTCTCGAAGTGGCAGGCTTGGGAGCCGCTGAAGGTGAGAGCGCGGGTGATATGGGCCCAGGTGGCGCAACTGGCCTGGGCTTGTCGCTGTCGACGGTGTCCATGACGCGACTTGAAGAATACCAGATTTAGCAATGTTGAAACGCGGAATAATTGTTGTCGAGTTGACCAAGCTGAGTTGATGAAAGGTGAAGGCGAAAAAAATTAAATGAACAGCGATGGCGCGTTTTCGAAATTCGATTTAGTTGTAGGGGAAGGAAGGACTTGCGCGTCGACGGTCGCAAGTCAAGTTACCAGTTGATAATTAGCCTAGGCTAGCACGGCTAGGTAGATAAATAAGGTGAGGAATGGAGAATCAAGACCGACACCCTGGTTGGTTGAGGATCTTGATTCTGGAATCTAGAGCCGGGGCCCAAGGCTAAAAGCAATAATTAAGCGCGATTCGACATGGCGAATAAGGTAGACAGTTGATGAGTAAACGTACCTTAAGGGAGAAAGAAGGGTTATGTACCAAGGATGTAGTTGTGCAAGTGTGGTCGAGGTTGAGTGAGAAGTGAACCCAAGTTTGAACGGGGCGTTTGAAGTAGGAGATGGATAGTAGGAGACAGGAACCCCATCAGTGATCGAGAAATGATAGGAAAGGGATAAAGTGTCGTCGAGCAGAGGAGAATAGGTAAAACGCAAATGGGGCTGTGGGGCTAGCGAAAGCTAAGGCAAAAGTCAACTACGTAGTAATTGCCAGGGAAGAGAAGAAATTGTGTGCAAGCCGCAGAAGAAAATAGTGGATTTCTAACATGTGCCTAAGGTTGCCAGAGGCAGAACAGTAATGTCAGAAATAAAATAAAAAGTGGAAGTGGAAATGGAGGGGAGGGCAAATGAGAGTGTAGTGCAATAACTCTCACTCTCACTTCGCAACCCAATAAGTAATCGAAGGTACCTAATCTAGGTTCGGTATCAGCACTGACAGAGACGAGGCCAGGCCGTGTTTTAGTTAACAAGGGAGAAGCACCAGTTGACTCGGAGTGATCAGTCACTCAGAGATTGGCTAATTGACTTTTGTACCTTGGCTCACCCCTCCCGGCGTTTACGCACTGATATGGTCACTTACTCTACTTGCTCTACTCTTCCATTCTTCATAATCTAGAGATTTGCAGCATCAACCTGGCCGATGCTCATTGGCTTATGTGATTCCCCAACCTTGATTCAACATCACGCTTAATTGACCAAGAGCGGCAACAGGAAGGGCCACGCGATGGTTCATCACTACGTTTATCGCTTGCCAAGGGTTGGCCTTTCAATGCTTGGGCAACCGAAAGGTTAATAAGTCACAGTCATCATCTTGGTAATAGGTACTTTGCACACAAACCTTCCTCTGACATTCTCTCCTCTGCATCACTTACCACTGTTGCGCTCTTTTAGTGCTTCGCCTTTTCCTGACAACTATCTCAGTTAACTCCCCTTTCCTGCTGTTGGCAATGGTCAGTCATGAAACATCCCATAGGTGGACGCTTTGAACCAACTCATGCAATACTACGCACACGCCTCCAGATCTGTTACTGCACCCCCATAGGTTCATGGTTCCCTCTCTAATACCTCAGATAAGGTGCTGTTAACTTGCGTACTCGATACGACTCGATGTGCCGATACAACTCTAAACGGTAAATCCTTGCATTTTGTCGAACTTTGTCCTTATGTTCATATCCCCTCTTCATTTCAACAAGATCTTTTAAATTTACTTGCCCTCACTACCTTTAGCTGCGCATCGTTCACAGCTAGTTTTCAACCTACCCACACTGTTGAACTGACACCGCCTTCTCAACTCCAGGGTCCCAATAATCAAGGTGAGGAGATAAAAAAGAAGGAACCAGGTTTCGGAGCGCCAAGGATACGAGATTCCAAATTAGTTGGACGAATACGGATACAAAGTGATACAATAGCTCGGTTTCCTACCACTAATCGCCGGCTTGAATCACCCTCTGTGACTGATCGGCCCAGCCAGCACAGCACAACACCGCCCCCTAGCAGCAGCGCCGTAAACTCGTGCGTGCGTGCGCCAAGATCAGAATCGACAATGATGCCACGACTTGACTGAATAGTCGCAAGTTTAGACCAATAGCCCCCTTTAGCAGCTATTCGTCCCCGTAAATCGAATCGCATTTTTCTCTCTATTTTTGCGTTGTTCATCAACCAAGTGATTCCCAATTCGGTACATCAAATCTCATTCATGCGTAAGTAGTCCCTTATGTTCGGTAGAACTTTCGTGCTGTTGCTTTTAAACTTTGGACTGTCATGATCCCTCAAATGGACAGCATTGATGACCTGTTGCAATGGTGGAAAATAGGCGATGCCAGAGTCGAGGCATGTGCTGATGGAATAGTGCGAGTACATTATGATTATGATGACATATTCCGCCCTCTGCCACCAATCAGGTAACAGGGTTGTGTTCCAGTTCAGAACCGTGGCCAATGAACTGGCGTCAAATCTTTGAGGGAAAATCTGCAATCTCGCAACTTCATGTTCAAAAACCATCCGCGCTTACACGCACGCCCTATCTAAACGCAGAGACACCCCTCAGTTTCCTTTCCGTTCATCCTTAATCGCGGTCCAGAAATTTTCAACTCTTTATCTTCTCTTCTATCTCCTCTTCTAGCTCAGAACCTTGACGTGTTGTTATGGACTATGGTTGACTAATAAACCTTCAATGGCCGGGCTTCATTTGGCAGGTTGATAACTTCGCCGACAACTCAAACAACAAACACGTATCACGATCATTACACCGCGAAACTGCCGAGGCTGAAACTAAAAAGGGCATCAACCCTCGAAACCCCATTCATCAACTCAGCGAAGCGGTGGCAGTTGGTCGGTGTTGTACATAGTGGCAAGGGCTAAAACGGATAAATGACTCCATGTCGCTATAGCGCCCGCGCCCAGTAACTTACAGCAGGATTTCCATCCTGTTTCTGTTCGTGTCCTGCGACTTGCTTACACGAGTTTATGTCAGGCCGACCGACTCATCTTCTTGTCAGCGCTCCATCTGGATGGATGTCGCCGTAAGAGCCAAATAAGATATCTATCCTGCAAGTGCTTACGAAAGAAAAAGAAACAGGCACTGCTACTGCTGTCAGACTTGGGTCTGGTTGGTGAACGACCAGGGTTTGCCAATGGCGTAACAGTATGAAACTCAGATACCGCTTGATTCACCAAGGACAAGCTCACAACAAGGCATTGCACCAAGAAACCAATCCAAGCGTCTATCGCAATAGCAATGCAAAGTCTTATGAAACTTGAATGCAAATTACATGACTCGGTAGTCGTGAGATTCAGACGTCAAAATTTCCCTTCACGTAACTGACTGAACGGAGCGGGTCCCCACGATCGGCCCATCTTTCTACTTTTTGCGCGCCCTGGTTCCAAGTCCCGACGGCTCAACAATCCTTGCAAATTTTATAATTTAAAAAATTCTGGGCTCTTTCGTTTCTCCTTCTCCATACGTAGTTTTAAAAGAGGAGCCGACATAACCCGCTGTCAGTTCCCCGTCTCTGGTTGGTTCATTTACACGGTATAGATGCGCTGAGTTACCGTGCCTCTCTGCCAATTATGCACGCATCGCAAATCATCAACTCGCGTTGCATGTATGGTTGAGACAAGTCATCGTCACACGCCAATTATCCTCGCGCATTCTTATTATCATAGTGCTTGTGTTTCAAGTTCCAGAATACTCGCACGGCGTATTGCAAATAATTCCCTCAATTTGACTCTGTTGTGTTGTGTTGGGTTGAGTTGAGTTGAGTTGTCAACCGAGCCTACATGAAAGTGTCTCGGGCAGATCACATCATAATCCGTCTGGTACCGTAACAACCATGCACGTTCTCGGCCTCTGGAACAAACGTGTTATAAATCGTTCTCCAAATAGTAGAGGCTTTGTGTCTCGGGGATTCGACGGGAATCGACCCAGATGTGATGAGAACGTCATGTCTGTGTAACGTCTCCCGGGTAGCACCTAGTTGCGACTGGTTGGGACTCGAAGACAACTGAACCACCCGATGCTCATAGCCGACTGTTGCCTTGAGACATTTGGTTCGTACATATTGTCCTAGCGATGCTTTTGTGTGCATTGAGTTGCATAGAGTACGTGTTTCCATTGTAATGGCAACTCATGGTACCGTAGTATTATTTTTGAGTTAACCACAGGACAGCAACCCTCGAGTTGCCTGCCGGATACCTTTACTACCAAGCACGCACTGCCCCAAGTTTAAACGCTATTTTTGCGAGTCCGAGAGAATAGCCCAGTCTTACAGTGTCCATAAGTTGTTGGCCGCAACAACTTGTGTGTATGTAGGTAATCTAGTCCGCCAACGCAACAAGAACGGTAAGCCAACGAAATCACTCTGACTATGGCCCTGCCATCAAAACTGACACACGTCAGCTCTCCCGCATGATCCGCTCCACGATCGATCCCTGGTTGAATCGAATTCCTGACGTCAATTCGTGATTGTATTGATTCCTTCATCCTTTATCTGACACATCAACGTCCTCGCCCACGACCCCTACCCCTGCCTCTCCCCCTACCACCACCGCGACCCGTCTTCTTGCCGCCTCTCTGGCCACCCCTATTGTCGAACCTTTCAAACAGCCTCTCTTCTCCAAATGCTCCCTCACCAAATCTCATAAAGTTGACAAGGCCGCGATCCACAATCGCGACCAACACGTTGCGGTGTCCGTGCTTTAGTCGCTGATACATCCGCCCAGGGCCCTTCCATGCCTCATTGGGCGGATCGTGAGGTGTTGACTCCAACAGGGCCTCAATTTCTTCGAGTGTCGGCACGCATGTGTCACCGGCGTCGACGACAGCAATGCGAAAGTTTGGTGGTGGAGGGCTTTTCTTCGAGAATGGCGGACCACCTGATTTCCACACATGAAAAAAGACCTGGTATGGCTCTTGTGGGGGATGTACCACAGGAGGCGAAGGTAGCGGCTTGTGGCGGGGAAGGATAGCAAGTTGATCGTAAATGGGTCTGTAGGCACGGTAAAGCCCAGGCTGGACAAGAGGTCCTGAAGGATTCTGCTTTGGCTGGGTCTCAGAGCTGAAGAAGGAGAAAAGCCATTGCCATAGGGTCTTGGACTGGGGTGTTGGTGTATGTGCCTCGTATGGAGGTGCGCGCAGAACGTAGAAGCCTGCTCGCTTTAGGTGCGAGTAAACCTGATATTGGGGCAATGTGAGCTTGCCTCTCTCGCCTGCGTGGCCGATAAAAAGTGAGTATGCGGCTTCAAGGCTTAGAGGTAGTCCGACGTCGTAGTCGTTGGGTCCCATATCCGTCTTTGGTGTACCATCAGCATCGGGAAGAATGTCCTCCAATTGTCGGTTCGGCCACCATAGGTCCATGGTTCCTCTCTCAACCAAATAGATAGCTTCCTCAGGTAGAAGCCAGAGTCGTCCCGTACCCAAGCGCTCAATCTTTCCGGGTATCGCCCTTCCAATATCCTTCTGCCAGGTACCACGCTCATGCTCAACCATAACAACTCTGTCGCGTAGCCAGAGGCCCTCCTTCTCACCGGGTTGATCCGTTTCAGCCCACCAGTCTGGAAAGCACCAGCCTCGAACCCAAGCGTCTTCGCGATGTATCCTCGTGTAGCCTAGCACATTATCCATGACCTTGCGACTCGCTTCGAGAAGACCGTCCTGCGCGCGAGTGCCATGCGACTCGAAATCTTTTTCGCCCTTTCGTATAGCTTTGCTTGACACACCGGTCTTGTCGAACATCGAAAGGAAGAGCTTGTAGTCGGGCGCGTCATCGTCGGCATCTTCTGTCGCAGTATTATTGGTGCCTCCAACTGGCTGCGCCAAGGTATTGGGATTATCGTCGTCGTCAAAAGCCATGGCTGATAATTTGAGAAAAAGAGGTTTCTCAGAGGTTCGAAAGAAAATTTGGTTGAACTGAAGTTTTCCGCAGAGCGGTTTGGACACGCTGAGAATATTTCGTAGTCAATTGGCAAGAAGTGATGTTGCAAGATAATTTATGCAAGGCTATGAAGCCTTATTGTTGATATTTTCTCCCCCCCACTTCCATGCTAGCTATATAACCTGCATATGCGCCAACACTCTCAACTAACGAATCATCATCGCTAACTTG